>JAIUZE010000709.1:0-252100 GCA_022085475.1 Heliosperma pusillum
GACTCGAAACAATAAATTCTATTTTAAAAACTTAAGTCTGCTGAAAAGTGTTAGTAAATATTTTTACTAGAAAAATTGGGTACTTTTCGGGTTGTTACATATGGGTACCAACGTTCAGTTGGGACGTTGACGGTGGGGGTCGACTTTTTTTTTTTTTTTTTTTTTTCCGTTTAAAAACATTTAAATCTTGTAAAAAAAAATTGATCTCCATATCCAACAAGTAACAACAACAATGTCGACACAACGCACAACCAATAACAAATGACAACCAATATAGGATAGGGGGAGAAGGAGGGGGAGGGGAAGGGCGGTCGGAACAAGGGGGAAGGGGGATACTTGTTGCAGCGGTGGTGGTGGGTCGTCTGAGGTCGGCGGTGGCAGTGTTGACGGAGGTGGTGGGCGTCGCGGTGGTGGTGGGGGAGAAGAGTGTATTTAGGAGAAAGAGAAAGGAAGAGTGAATGAAGGGTGAAGGGTAGTGACCGTCTTTTTTACAAAAAATGATAACGATGTTTTATAAAACGTCGACGATGTTTCGTAACCCGAAAATAAAAATTTAAGACATATATTACCGTCTCCCTTTTACATTTAAGACGGATATTACCGTCACCCCTGTCATCACTCATCAGTCATTAGGATTATTTAGGACCCGCACTCTTTGTATACCCAACCCTTCTTCATCAAAATCCCCTTCTCCATTACACAACATCAATCAATTCAACTCAAATCAATTCAATTCAATTCCAACTTAGTTCTGACTTCTAATTATTCTCTCGATTAAATTAAACCAACTTAAAATGATAACACTAAACTAAATCAAACTCAATAATCAAATACTAACCCTACCATTACACTAAAAATTCAAGCAGCTTATACTCGACTACAACAATGGTGGTAATGTATACAACAATGCCGGTACTAATGGGCCGGATGATGTGCAGTGTAGGCCCATTAGTACCAGTTAGAGGAAGACTAGTTCGTTTAGTAGAAGACGGAGCGTACGCTAAGAATTGGGTAATTCTCGACATTCTTTCCAATTTGTTGATCGTTACGGTGTCGTTTTTGTTTTTGGGTTTTTCAGCCGCCGAAAAACCGAATGTTCCGCTTAGGGTTTTGGCGGGTGGTTATGTTGTGCAGTGTTTAATTCACGTGGTTTTGGTTTGGTTTGAGTATCGTCGTGTCGCGAGGAGGCGGAGAAGGGAGATTGATTTGGAGGCGGCCGGTGCTGCTGTTGCTTCTGCACAGGGGAGGTGAGGTTTACTCCCTCCGTCCCGATTATTTGTTTAACATTTTCATTTTAGGATGTTTTATTCATTTGTTTGTCTTTTTATATTAGGAAGTTTTTCAATGAATAATTTAATATCTAGTATAGTCCAATTGTCATCCACTAAATAGAAACACAAATGGTCTCGTACTTTTTTCTTGGTTTTTGTGCAAAAGCAAAGGTAAACAAATGAACGGGATAAAGGGGATATTAATTTACTCGATTTGATTTGGGTTTGATTGTAGGGTTTTTGTTGTTGTTTTGTTATACTCCCTCATGTTCTTGATAATCTTCCCTATTTTTCTTTTTGGATTATTTAACCTATCTTCTCAATTTCCTTAATTGATAAGTTTTGTGTAGTCCAAATTTAATTGCATGTGGGGTAATGTCTTTTGTGTTGTCCAAATTCAGTATCTTATTTATCGTGAAAAAAGGAAAAGGGAAGATTATAGTGAATAGAAGGGAGTATATGCGTTGCATTGACCGTGTATGGATTATTTTTGTGGAACGGTTAGGTTATGTTGGTTAATGGGGTGATTTGGTTACCATTAAGAACCATGTATGGATTATTATTGTGAAATCACCCCGATTTGGTTACCATTAAGACTCGTGTATGTGTTATTATTGTGAAGCAGATAGATTCTATTGGTTTTATGAGATTATTTGGTTACCATTAAGACCTGTGTATGAGTTGTGATGGGTTATTATTATGTTATGTTTGTAAATAGGGTGATTTGGTTACCATTAAGACCGGTGTGTGTGTGTTCTTGTTGTGAAATAGATACGTTCTATTGGTAAATGTGGTGATTTGGTTACCATTAAGACCCGTTTGTTGGTTATTGTTATGAAATAGATACCTGCTGTTGGTAAATAGATACGTTCTGTTGATTGATGGCAGTGGCGTATCTAGGATTTGTTTATAGGGGGTGCGGTTACCAATATGAGATAATGACGAAGAAATTTACACTAAAAATGTTCAAACGTTAATAATAATTTTAGTACTACGAATAAATTGTCGTAAGTATAACTCGTATAGTCAAATTAATGATCTTAAATATAATTTGTACTCCTCCACTCGGTTTTTTTTAGGAAAAAAATGGGGAAAAGTTGGAGGTAATCTCAAAATAGAAGAACAAAAAAAAGAATAAGAGAAATAACAGCTGTGGGACTCGAACACACAACCTACAGCAACTGTTTCACACAACTTACCATTGCACCACTAGCAGATTAATGCTACTTTATCTTCTTGTTTTAAATTATATCTAGAAAAACAGGGGGTGCAGATGCACCCACTGCACCCCCTTAAATACGCCACTGATTGATGGGATGTGTTGGTTACCATAGGACATGTGTATGGGTTATTAAGGGTTATTAATATGTTTTGTTGGTAAATGGGGTGATTTGGTGACCACTAAGACCCGGTGTATAGGTTATTATTGTGAAACAGATGCGTTCTGTTGGTAAATCGGGTGATTTGGGCCTGTCGTACCATTAAGACTCATACAACCATCTGGTACTGTGCTGAACATGTGTTTCCTGAGAATATTATAGTAGCAGTTGTTTATTATGGAAGGTCTAGTAGAGCAAACACCATTAACTAAATAACCGCGAAATAACAAATGATCTACTACAAACATTCCAAAACTGACATTAATTGTGAGCAATCTTCATTTCTATTAAGGGCTGGCTTGCTCGTGATGGAGTCTGCTATCGTTAGGGTAATAGAACTTACAAGAACTGGAAATTGAACCACTACAGAGTATACAGAAATTTCAATAATTACGTGTATAAACTTGTCCTGCTGAGAAGGGTTTTCACCATGTCTACTTCTCATCAGCTTGTGTATCAGTTTGTTGTAGTTTGGTCTGTCAGTATTTGATTTTTGATACTTTATTAATACTGTTTTTACTTGTGTGCTAATTAATCAGCGTTGCTTATAAATGTGACTCCTTGAACATGATGGCGTCGTTTGTTTGGGGGATTGTTGGTCTCTATTGGGTAAAGTCTGGTGGCAAGCTACTTAAGCAAAATGCTCCGTTGCTGTATAGGTATGCTCTTCTTCATTTTAGACAAATTCAGTGCTCCCAGTAAAGGATAGGTTATTAGGATTCAGAATAAAAGACACATGGGCAATGAGTTACAATTTACAAAGTCTAATGTTAACTATATATATGTGTTCTCATCGCCATTGTTGCCTTATTGTAGGTATAGTATTATCTCTATGAATGGTGAGATTTTGATAATTTTTGCGTCTTTTTAGCTGCCCGTTCATTTTTTTTTTCCATTTATTGTTTATCTTGGTCTTGCCCATTCCCCCTTCTTGCTTTTGTTACTGTTTATTGTACTCTTGCCTCCCCTCTTTCTTCTTCCTTATTATTTATTTTTACCTCATTTCAGCAATGGTTCCACATGACGATTCCTAATAGCTCAGTAGCTCACCCCAAATTATTTTGTTGTGACGATGTCGATGGCCTTAATTTACCTCTCCCGCTCCTTGAAATCTTTCATCATATTGTCTTTTTTGTAATGTGTTTCACCCCTTTGACGTCCCTTAATTAATTATAGCTCTCACCTTTAAAAGTACAGAATAAAAATCTTTATCAGCATACTCTAGGCATTTCCTATTTACCTATGCTACCTACCATGGTTTTAATGTACATACCCAAGCAGTGTGTTACCTTTTCCTGCAATGTCAGTGTGGTTAAGAGGAAATTTATAAAGCGGAGCAGCTGAAGCACATATTGGTTGTAGTCGAAGAGACAAGTGGTTGTGTCAATGTTCATTAACAAAATTCCTTCGCAGTGTTTGTGGGACATGGTAAACTTGTAGGAGAATAATTATGAAATCTCCTTGTATTTGAGGTGGTGGTTTCATTCTGGTGCATAATCTATTATTCATTGTAAGTACGGTAGGGGTTGCATTGCTTATATAGCATCTTTGTGGGATAATATAAAACGTGCTTTTCAACTTTCCAAGGTTTCTACTTGGACTATCACGTAGTTACCGCGGAGGACTCTGCTATTGTCTTGTACTTCCACAATCCCTTTTTCCAGGAGAATGTAAGCGTCTGTTGTATAAATTTTTTGATACACCTTCTCTTTTGTTTTCTTACTTGCTTGGTGGTGTTATTAAGTCGGGGCCACCTCACTATACGCGCTTCATTGCTTCTTCATATGTAGTGGTACTCGAGACTTTGAGAGCAAAAAATTTCCTTCAGATAACTTGAAAAATGCTATGCTTTAGCTTACCTGTTTATTACTGAAGTTATGATTGATATACCTTTTCTTGTCGGCTATAACAGATTTTAATGTAAATTTGTGCAGGTTGACTATGGCCTACCAGGCATGTGATCTTATCTTTGAAATGTTCTGTTTAGCAGGGATCGTAATGTGTTGTTTATTGCCATGCATGATTAGAATCCGGTATACTGTCGCTGGACAAGTACGAGACTATTCTTGAACTAATTGTGTAGCTTCTGTGGTGGACTCTTTACTTACTGGATATGTTTTTTTATGCTTGAAGCAGGAGGGTGCCCCAGAAGCAGACCTGAATGTGCTCCCAAAATACAGATTTCATATGTCAAGTAACGGGGAAAAGCCAAGTGTTGGCGCTGGAGTTATGGTGCCTATGGATACCGGTAATGGAGACTCGGCAGCTGAATGTGTACTTTTACCTGAGGATGCAGTAAGTGCTTTACTTTTCCTTGTGAAAATAGGCAAAATACTATTGCTGACATGATTGCGCTATTTCTTACTACTGATTATTGGAGTGTCTCCTTTTTCAAACAAGTAGGGAGTACTATTAGAGGTGATGTAACAGAACAGCTTTCAATTGTTGTTATATATCCCAATAACATAAAAGTACCCTAGTGATCCTTGTTGCTTAAGCCCAAATCTGAAAGCTTTTTATTTTGACCAAGGGAGTAAGCGTAATCTCATCTTACTCTTTAGATCTAGGGCTTAATATCTCAATAGGAGACATTTTTCATTATCACGTATATTAGGGGTTTACAGTTATAAATAAGAGTATTTTGTCAAACACTACCTATAATTTAGGTCACTTTGTGAGGAACTACCTAAAGTTTTAGTTTTTGTCAAACACTACCTAAAGTTTAGACGTTTTTTGTTAAGCACTACCAAAGTCAATATTAATGCGTGAAAATGTGAGAATAAACAATTTTAACTTGCCGATATCATAGTTTTGAGTTTAGTTTTGCTAAAATATATGAACGCATAAACTAAGTTAGTAAGTTCCATTATATTTTACGCAAAATTACTTCAATTATCATCGGCCTTAGCTTGATTATCCATCACTATCTTCATCCTAGTGATATGAGCCTATATTTTTAAAGAAGAGGTTAATCATTAATACACTTTAGCAAAATAAACATCAAGGCTATGATAACGGTACCCTAAAATCGCTTATTTGCACCTTTTCATGCGGAAATTGTAATTTTGGTAGTGTTTAACAAAGAAAGTCTAAAATTTAGGTAGTGTTTGACAAAAATTAAAACTTTAGGTAGTTCCTCGCAAAGTGACCTAAATTGTAGGTAGTGTTTGACAAAATACTCTATAAATAAATTACATAAATTCATATGGTTAGACATTCATTAGACAAAACACACCTTTAGGTGCACATGAGGAGGCCACACATTCAAAGGTGCATAGAACCTCGCTATCAGTGATGCAGCACAGTGGCACACTTTTAGAGTTTTGTGAACCTTCTAGTTTTCAAGTTGGGCAGCTGCATGAGGTTAATGGGTCTGAACTCTGAAGCTCAGGTAGCATGTCTCTGTCTGGTTTAGCACACTAGTATGATGTTCAAGTATCTGCCGTCTCTGTAACTGGCAGTGGGTCAGGATTAAACCTAATGCAAGTGATTCATTGGCATTCATAATTCATCCTTTCTTGAGTCAGGCGTGTATTGGGCTTAAACTTGATCAGTTAGTTCAATGCCCCAACCCCCCATTAATGATCAGTTTGGGATATTTGGGAAAGATTACGGAAGGTGCAAGGACCGACTTCATTAATAATGGCAATTTGAATGGAACTTTTAGCATTCAAATTTAACCCATTCATGAATCTTGATTAGGTTGTTTACCCCCCGCTAATACCCTGATAGCAATCAAAACTGTGCTTCACAGGAAAAAAAATCTTATGCTTGAAAGTCGAGTGTCCAGAATTTATAATACCTGCAACTGCAATGATATCACATTGTAAATTTGTAATACGGAGTAGCTTTGAAGGTTAAAATGACCATATTTTGAGTTTGTATGCGCCACAGTTTGATATTTACGACATATAAACCCTTTTTTTGCTTATAGATTTAGGAGACGCCTATGAAAATTTAGCCAGCTCATGGCTAGATCGACTGATTTCGGGAAACCAAGTAGTGGGCACTGGGCATAGATCTCGGCTGCCGTGTACATTGTAGTGGGCTACATCGAGTTTACACTTCATCTATCTCAAATCTAGTTCTCGATAGAGGCACTAGGATAATCTTACAGTTGTTGGCTTCTTGTTGTGGTAATATCGCATTGAATGGCTTTATTTGGAGGAAAGTAAACATAAAGTCTTTAGGAAGGGTTTTGGGTTTCAGAAGGTCTCGAACAACACAAATGAAGACGACTGATGATCAGCAGTTTGTTTTTACTTTTACATCTAATATTGTACGGAGTATAATTCAATATTGCCCTTGTCATACACTGCTAAATGGGTTTTCCTCGTAACTTCTAATTCAAATGTTCATAATTACCACGTTTGTCAGGTAACATTAATGCAAAAATTGCTGACTCGGTTCTGTTGTATGCATTACGATGGCCAATTATATTCTATACTGACTTTTTTTTTTCTTTTACAAGGAATGCTGTATCTGTCTTGGTTCATATGAAGAGGGGATAGAGCTCCATGTTTTACCATGCAAGCATCATTTTCATGCAACATGCATTCAGAAGTGGCTCAAGATCAATGCAAAGTGCCCGGTTTGCAAGTACAACATTCTCAAAGGGAGTATAGAAGTTTGACATGCCAGTAACTCTGAGTTTTTGGTTTCGCTGTAGATGATCAATGAAGAAAACAAAAACGACAGCCCATTGCTGTGCCTAGTAAATAGTTTCATTGTATATACTAGTTGTAACTTGTAATGAGTTGTAAGTAAACAACAGGTCTTGGACATTGGTTTAAGTAAAGAAAAGTTAGAAACTTTTTTGCTTTTGTAAAATCAATTTACAGCAAAAATCACAAATCAAAGACAAATTTAAACAAAACGAGACAGACCAGTCGGTGGTATGGAATTAGGATGACTTCAGATATAGGGTTTATGGACTGTTGAGGCCTAAATTGCCGGTGTCTACTGACTTAGAAATCGGGAGCTAGAATATAGCCATTGGCGTGGATCGGGAGGAGGGTTTTACATACACTCGTGTTTTTAAGGTCATGTATAATACGGTTGATAAAGTGCTAATGTTGGTGTAATAATGGAATTGATGCATCCCCAACTCCTAAGGGTCAGGAGTCTCATGACTAGAGGGCCAAGATGGACAATGTAGTTCCATTTTCAAAATAATAAGTAGTGTCGACGTTTTAATGTCTTAACTTGAAGAATAATCGCAATAATTAAGGGTCTTAAGTGTGGATTTGTGGTCGTAGTAATTAAGTGTCGTAAGTGTGGTCGTCTTAAATAGAGTACTCTTAAGATTTTAAGACTAATAAATGATTAACGATGATTATATTTGCATTATGGTATTACGCTGATAAGGGTTCTGAATATGAATTAATGATATGATTAAGCAAATAAGTAGCAACTGACATCTCTTAAAGCTTAAAACGAACGGACATTGAAGTTGTGATATTGGTGGAGGCCGCAACAGCGGCGGTGTTTGCTGAGTGAGATGATGTAAATGGAGCTGGAATATACTCTTTGGCGAGACGGAGGGTGGATGTGGGGTGGGTTATAGACCTTCATCTATCTTGACCATTGTATCCATCTTTTAGTGATGTTTTTAGTTTTTGTTGACATATTCAAACACGAATTAAGTAATTATACACAATTAGTTTGTAAATTTAGAGTTCTACAATCTGATTTTACCAATCTATCTAAATAATTATGTCGCTCAAAAGTAAGATCTCGATCGTAACAATATTGTGTGGATGATAATGAATGTTGGAAACAATTAGTTTGTGAAACTTAGAGTTCTACAATTTGATTTTACCAATCTATCTAAATAATTGTGTCGATCGCTGGCAAAAAAAATAAATAATAATAATAATAATTTTGTTGATCAAAAGTAAGATCTCCATCCTAACAATATTGTGTTGTGTCAAAGATCTTAAAGAGCTAGAAGTTTTAAGATAACAACTTAAAAAAGAAAATAGACACTTTAAATACGGATAAAGCGAGTATACAATGCTATATTGTCTTTCAGCGACCTAGCTCGATTGAATCATGGTTATGATATTCTCTCACACGTCACAACTCACAAGCTTCACAATATCGTCAAGTATGAAACAGATCTAAATCATTCTAAACTTGTATCACACTTACAACGGTCTTAATAAAAACTAATGATTAATAATTGTTTGGAAAATTCCCACGGTACCCCCAAGTTTAACATTTTGCCCGAAATACTCAAATTTTGTACCCGAAAAACTTTGAGTGGCCATAACTCGGCTTTACAAACTCGGAAAATGACGATTTTTTTCCTAATCGTTCATCTTTCCGAGAGTTATAATTTGAAAAAAAAATTATTCGTATTTGGATTCCGTGGCTAGGAGTTCACAAAGAATATAAAAGGAAAACAAATGAATGAGACATATTCCGTGTCAAAAGCTTTTTTACCGAACAAACTTTGAGTGATCATATCTCTTGGTCACGAGTTCATAAACTGGGTAATCTTTTTTTTCAAATCGTACTTATTGAAAAGATGAACAATTTTTAAAAAAATCGTCATTTTACGAGTTTATAAACCTGAGTTATGACTATTCAAAAATTTTCGAGTAAAAAATTTGAGTATTCGGGGCAAAATGTCGAAGTCATAAAAATCTATAACCATTGATTAAAGTACATGTCACCCTCAGTAGGACCACCACTGTTGTATTACCCCATCAACCCTTCTTCATCACAATCCTCATCTCCGTTACACAACAACATCAATCAATTCAACTCGATTCTATTCAATTCAATTCAATTCAATTCCCAATTTACTATGAATCAGTAAACCCTAACCCTAACTCTCTCAAATTCCGATCAAATTTCCTCAAATTCCCCTAACAAAATGTCAGAAACATCGTCAACCACAGCAGCACCACTCCTCCCTCCACGACAAGAAAACCCGACCCGAATCCCGCAAACCACAACGCTCGCCTTGTTATTGGGCCGTGCAGCGGGCCGACGAGGCCCGTCGATGATGGTTAGGGAGACGGCGGCGCGCGAGCTAGAGGAGCGACGCGCGGATTGGGGGTACTCGAAGCCGGTTGTTGCGGTGGATATGTTGTGGAATATGGTGTTTGTTGTGGTGTCGGTTGTGATGTTGTTTTGTACGGTTGGGGAGAATCCGGATGTTCCGGTTCGGGTTTGGGTTGGCGGGTATGCGGTTCAGTGTTTGGTTCATGTGGTTTTGGTTTGGTCTGAGTATCGGCGGAGGTCGAGGAGGAGAGAGGTTGATTTGGAAGCTGGGAATGATAGTGATGGCGATGATGATGCTGCTGCCGGCTTTTTTGGGAATTCCGGGCAGGGCAGGTGAGGATATCGATAATTTAATGAGAAACCGTCTCTTTTTTAAGTATTTGTGATTGTTTGTCTTAATGTGTGTGAGCTTGTTGCATTGTTGGTGTGTAGGGATGGAAAGTTTGTTAATGAGAGACCGTCTCTCAAAGTATTTGTGATTGGTTGTTTTAATGTGTGTGAGCTTGTTATTGTGCAGGGATGGAAAATTTGTTAATGAGAGACCGTCTCTCAAAGTATTTGTGATTGATTATTTTTATGTGTGTGAGCTTATTGTTGTGCTAGGAAGGAATGTTTGTTAATGAGAGATCGTCTCTCAAAGTATTTTTATTGTTTTGTGAGCTTATTGTTGTGCAGGGAAGGAATGTTTGTCTTTCTATCTGAATTTGACGAGTTGGCTTTGTTTATAGTTGGACAGTCCTTTGTATGAGTCATTATTGTGAAACGATAATCTTGCTGGTATATGGGGTGATTTGTGTCCGTTGTAACGCTGAACTGACTTTTCTTGATAATATAATGGTACATAATGAATGTGGAAGGTTGAGATAAAAGAGAGTAAGATAAGATGAATCTAGAGGGGTTTGCAATTATTTCTCAAGGATTTCAAGTCTAGGCTTTTTGTTCGGATAGGGAAGAAATGTTTGCTAATGCGAGGTCTCTGAAAGTATTTGTGATTGATTGTTTTAATGTGTGTGAGCTTATTGTTGTGCATGGAAGGAATGTTTGTTGATGAGTACTTGTGTTGTTTGTATTGTTTGTGAGCTTCTTGGTGTGTAGGGAGGGAATGTTTTTCTTTCTACCTGAATTTCATTAGTTGGTTTTGTTGTATGAGTCATCACTGTGAAACGATAATTCTGTTGGTAAAGGGGATGATTTGTGTCCGTTGCACAATTGGGTTGCTGATATGGTGTTTCTTGAAAATATAATGGTAGATAATAAATGTGGAAGGTCGAGGTAAAAAGACTGCAGGATGGGATGAGTCTAGTGGTGTTTGAAACTATTTCTCAAGGATTTTAAGTCTAGCTGTATTGTTTGGATAAGGTTGTTTTTCATCTTTGGTAATTAGATATAGCTGATAGAGCTCTTTATGTGTATTTAATTGGCCAAGATAGTATCGTAAGAAGGAAACCTTTGATTCTAAGCTGTTGAAATTACTCTTGGTGGATGGCAATACCAGTGCAACACCACGTCACATTTAACTTTCTATTTCAATAGTGACATCCATTCTGAGCTAATAACCCTGACAAAAATCCTCTGTTTCTATCAAATACAAACTCGACAGAAGAATGTAAATAGCCGCATTAACGCTTTGGACCCTTCAACCAACCCTGGCATGCCTCTTAATAGCCGTGTGAATCTTCTGATCATACATTTTATAACAGATATGCCGTACAATAACATAGTATTGGGGGAAGTAAGGTTTACTACAAGTGAAGTTAAGCAAGTTTAACCTTTTATCTTTTCATATATGGCAATTAACTTCCAAGTTCTATCAGACATTGACTAAGGAATACTTTCCATTTACACCTCCATTTAGTGGCCTTACTTCCGACACCTCTGTTGGTGGGAAACTAGTTTTAGAAACTCCTTTTCGTGAAGCAGAAAATTTGGGAAGTTAACAGTGGCTTGGTCCTTATGATCTCATTGAAGGAGAGATCACGTCTCTTGGTTGTTTTTCTTGAAAATAGTGTGATTGAAAGGGCCTTCATGTGAGTTGTGACTATTCTAAGCTGGATTCCTGAAGTTGCATGGGTAGATGACATAACTTTTCTTGGACCTATAACTCTAGAAGTTTGCTTGGTAGCGTCTATTAAATTCTTGCTAAGGTATCGGCTTCAATGTTAAACTTTTGGATCTTTATCAGTATGCTTTGCAAACCTTGAGCGTTCTTATAAAAAATGTAATGTTTTGGTTCCCAATAATTGTTACACTTGTGTAAACGTGTGCTGCTAAGCAGGCTTTTGACCATATTTAGAGTTTTTCATCAATGTTTATTGTTGTTTTGTCTGTCACCTTGCTTTATTATTTACTGTATTAATTTTTTGGTTTACTTTTCATTTATCAGCTTAGCTAAGAGATGTGAATCCTTGAACACGATGGTGTCGTTTGTTTGGTGGATTATTGGCTTTTACTGGGTAGTGTCTGGCGGTGAGCTACTTCTGCAAAATGCTCCACGGTTGTATTGGTATGTTCTCCCTCATTTCATACATGTATTTCGTGCTCCTTGAAAAGGATAGGTTATAAGGATCTCGAATATTGAATAAAAAAGAAATAAGGCCAATAGCTTACAATATACAAAGTCTAGTTTAACTATATATGTGTTTCCAATGCCATTGTTGTCTTTTTAGCTTGTTGGCTACGGGATAGGTATAATGTAGTGTGACTGAGAGGAGGTCTATTGAAAGGAGCAGTATAAACTGTAAACTCAGGTTGATTGTAGTAGAAGAGAGACATTACTGTCTCCTTGGTCATTATTTATATTTCTTCGCTGTGTTTGGGGGACGTGGTCAATGTAGGTGGAAAATTGTGAATATTTTGATGGATTCATGGTGGCGCAGATTTTATTATTCAATGAAGTACATTAAAGGTTGCATGTCGTACATGGCATCTTCATGGGCTAAAACAACGTGCTTTCAACTTGCGGAGATACCTACTTCATGCAGTTACTATGGAGGACTGCTATTGCTTTGTGCTTCCGGCAATCAATTTTTACAGGAGAACAACAGTGTCTAGAATATAAAGTCTTAGATACACTTCTCCAGTTTCTTTCTTGCTTATGGTGGGGGTACCAATTTGGAGCAACGTTTTAAAACTCACTTCATTGCTTATTAATATAAGTGTCACTTGACAGTCAGAATTTGCAGCTTTTAACTAAAAAAAATACTGTACTTTGGTTTTCTGTTTCATATGACAGCTCCGATTGTAGTACCTTGTATTGGTCAGCTATAACAGATTTTAATGTAAATTTGTGCAGGTTGACTGTGGTCTATCTGGCATTCGATGTCTTCTTTGCCATATTCTGTGTTGTCTTGGCCTGTTTAATAGGGATCGCTCTTTGTTGCTGTTTGCCATGCATCATTGCAATCCTGTATACTGTTGCTGGACAAGTATGTGACTCTATCCTCTTAAATTAAATGTGTAGCTACTGTGAACTCTTGACATATTGGTCGTGTCTTTTGATGCCAAAAGCAGGAGGGCGCCTCAGAAGCAGACCTCAGTGTGCTCCCAAAATACAGATTTCAGATGTCAAGGAATGGGGAAAAGCCAGGTGTTGGAGCTGGAGTGATGGTGCCTATGGATACAAGTAGTGGATACTTGGCGACTGAACGTGTTCTTTTACCTGAGGATGCAGTAAGTGACTTCTTTACGTTCTTTTTTGTACATCGTAACTTTTCCTTGTGAAAAATACTACTGCTGACATGATTGAACAATTTCTTACAACTGGCCATCGGAGTGGATGTGCTTTTGTGAACAAGTACTACTAGAGGTGACTCAGGTGAGCTTGATAAGGGCTCTTTGGGTTGACGTAATAGATCGACGTACTATTGTTGTCATACAACCCAATAACATGGGAGTACCCTAGTGAGCCCTTGTTTTAACCCCCAAAATGGAAGGATTTTGATATTAAGTGAAATCTCATCTTAACTCATTAGACTAGGTCTTACTACCTTCGATTTGGGACATTTCTCATTATAGCAGTTCTTAGTGGGTTGCAGTTAAGGTGTTAAGCATATGGTTTGACACTAATTAGACAGAATGCTGTTCAAGTATCTTCAGTCTCTGTACCTGGTAAATGGGTCAGGGTTTAACTTGATGCATGTAATTCATTTCCTTACCACTCCAGTTTTAACAACTAGAGATTTTTGTGATACCCAGAAATGTTACAAAGATTCCCGAGAAGTTAAAAGGATTGATAGTGCTACTCATAGTAACAAACTGTGCTACTCCGTATCTATTTTGTGTGCTAAGTTCCACAATTAAGCGTGTTTGCTGGGGAATTTTCCTCCTTCCTTTTTGTTGGGGAATTTTCCTCTTTTTCTTTTCATGGAGGTATCCACTATCCGCAATTAAGCGTTTTTTGTTCTGAAATAGTCCACAGGAAGTGTAATCGTTGCTATTGTGTGCCTTACGTTTGACAACAAACAACTAGTATATTCTAGTTATCCTATACTGAACTTTTATTCCTTTGATTTTCAAGGATTGCTGTATCTGCCTTAGTTCATATGACGACGGGGTGGAGCTCCATGCTTTACCATGCAACCATCACTTTCATGCAACATGCATTGAGAAGTGGCTCAAGATGAATGCGACATGCCCCCTTTGCAAGTTCAACATTCTCAAAGGGAGCGAATAAGTTTGAACATGCTAGTAACACTTTGGTTATTGGTTTTTTGCCTTTTCTTATTTGTACATAAATTGAAAGACAAGGGAAATAGCATAATATGTTAGACTAGCTTCTTTTTCAGAAGCTTCTTTTCCGTCATTCGAAATGCGAGTCTTTGGTTTCATTGTGGTTGATCAATGAATGAAACAAAAACAATAGCCTATTGGCGAGTCTAGTTACCGTTTCATTGTATTTACGAGTTGTAAGTATACAGGTCTCCAGCATTAATTTATGTAAAGAGAAGTTTGAATTTTCTACTTAAAATTGTTATTACAGCTAGAATCACAAATCGAACTATTGAAGAGAGGGTTGGGATGCAGAATGAGATGGTCCTTCGGAATCAGGATATAAAATAATTGGTGGCAGCAGCGGTGATTGTGGCGTGGGGTTTGCCAAGTGTTTTAAGGTGAAGGACTGCGGTGGTAGAAATTCGCTGTTTTTGTCTCGTTTTCATGCCCTTAATCTACTTTCAATGGATTTTCGTAGCTAATTTTGTTTTCATAATTTTAAGTAATCCTTGATTTTTATCTAATCGATATTCGTAGCTAGTGTTAATGCCTGAAAAAACGCTACAAAAAGAGACAATGCTAAAAATAGCCATATCGTTGTTTCTTTTATGATAAACATGTTTCCAAATAAAATCACTTGCAGAAAAAAGTTTCAGTAACTTCTAACTGATTGAAATGTATCTGTCATAAGTTCATAACTGGTGGTATGTTTTCTGTAATAGTAATGTCCTAAAAATCCTTTTTAGTTTATCACAATTCACAAAATGTTGTACAGAGTAAAACCTGTAATAAGATAATTTTGCAACAAATTTTAGAAGTAGAAATTAAAGGGGTCACTTGTAAGTTTTGAGCAATCTCATCTATTGTAGTCTAATTATTTCTATAATATTGATGATTGTATAGTGTTATCAGTGACAAGTCATGTAAACTACTGCGAGTATTCAGCAGAGTAATTTATTCTTTTTTTGAATTTATAACCGTGTCTTTTCAATTATGTAATGACATATGGTAATTTAACTTGACTTCAGCAAACATTGTACAACCGTGAATTTAATTTTGATATGTACTCCGTAGTAGATATTTTACATTAATAATAATAATAATAATAATAAACCTCTCTAATCAGCTTTTCAGTTTGAGATCAAATACCTCTGACCCCAAAAACTAAAAATCGTAAAATAGTTCAATGTGGGGAACTAAAGAGTACTTCGATAGAAAATCATTGAAAGCCGACTTGAATTCAATTTGCTTCTTTGTATAAATCTAGAGGCCTTAATGAAACAACCCATTCAACTTGATTTACAAATGTTGTACATCTAGTCAAGACATTAACACATGATGCAAATGACACCCCACATGATTTGGATTTACATTGTCTAACTTGCCTCTTGAGAATGCATCAAGACCATTATTAGTCCAACACAACATTATCAACAACAAAATATCATTAATAGTAGTATCACATACTTAACCCAAAAAAACACAAGTGTACGTTACTACATGGACACACATTCTAATTAAAAATGGTATTTGCTATTTTAATTTTAAAACGAGTCAAATATTATCCATCTTAACCTTAAAACAGTCAAATAATATGGATAAGATCAAAGGAAATCTCATAAGAACTTGCAAAATAATCGTCCTATCTAGCCAAATAAAATACTACTCTATCCGTTTTATCCTTAAAACGAATACATCGTCTTGAGAGAGCCCTACATTAATATAAGACGGGCCCACAAAAACAAAATGATAGGATCCCAATAACGCCGTCACCATGTGAACAAATCCCCAACAATTTTGTAATTATTAACCACACACAACAGTATTACACACATCCCGCCTATTTTTATAATCATTATTATTATCTTTCAATCATACTCTTACACTCTTTTTCCTTCATCTTTCAATCACACTTTTCAGAACTCACAAATCTCACTTTCTCCTGCAATTCTCCACACTTTTCGCTCTCAGGTTTCTACTCCCAGCTTTTTCATCTACTTTCTCCGTTCCTATCAATTCTTTACATTTTACTTATTTGACTATATATCCGTCATTTATTTACATTTTCATTCCCGTATGTTCCTGTCAATTCTTTATGTTTAAGTACTTCAAAGTATCTCGTTCATTTATTTACGTTTTGTTTTCCCCTTCCAGTCAATTCTTTACGTTTTTCTTATTTAAGTGCTTCAGTAGTTTTTCTTTACATTTTTTACATTTTGTGGAAAAACGCAAACGTAAAAAATTGATCAGGACGGAGATAATATTTATTATTTATTTATTTATTTCCGTCAAAAAGTTGGAAAAAATACGTACTCGTAATTTTTTGTTATTTTGTACTTTAAACTTTTACGTACTTTTTATGACAGATCTGCGATTTTCTCGTTTGATTGAAAAAAAAAATCGAAAAAATAATTGATGATTTGGAATTGAAATTCTGGAATTCGTTAAGACAGTTGGAATTACGTGTAAATTTGTAGCAATCATTGATTTCATTCTGTAATTCTGCTTCTCATAACAGTATGTTTTGTAACAATCATTGAGTATAAATTGTATAATTATGTGAATTTTTTGTTTGTTGTTGATTTTGATTTTTTGTTGTATGCGAAATTGATTGATTTTTAGATTGAAGAAGGATGAAGAATTCGTTTTCAGATCACAGTTTTAATTACATTGAAAGTGATGAAGAAGATGATCATGAGAGGTTGTCGAATGGCGGTGACGATGGCGGAAGCGATTCCGACGCGTCGTCGAACTCGTCTATGGAAATTCGGGAACATAGCAAGCCGAATTCGTATAATACGGCTTGGCCTCAGAGTTACAGGTAATCGCTTTTGTGTAGGATTGTATGTAATTAAGTAATTGTAGTAGAACATTACTTGTTGTTGTGTACTACTTGATGCATTGCTCAATGCCATTATTTTCTTGGTTCGGAATTTTGAATGAGACGGTTGTATGCGTATAATAGATCGTTTTTATGTTATATTGAACGATTTCAGTTGTCTTAGTCAAGACAAAATGTTTTCTGAGTTTTTCTTTTGGCAACCGATAAAGATAGCCTAAACTGCCGTACAGACAACATACAACTGACAAATTGTTTTCTTAGAGTTAGGTCTAAGCTTCTTTAATTTCAGCTTAGGGGTAAGGGGGACAACTTATCAGTGTTGGTAATCTATATGCGGTAAAAATGGTAAAATTGTAGTATAAGTTGCGGAGTAGTAGATCGTTGTTTGATTCAATAGAAGGTAAATAATATCAGGACCTTGCCAAAAAAATTAATAAGGGTAGTAGCTTTCGAGTCTCATACTATGGGTAAGATTCATTACTGCGAAACTTCTGTGTTTTGATGAAGATTTGATGGATGACATGTCACCGTCAGTTAGATTCAATTAATCTCTGGATAGTAATATCACTAACATGTGTGTACAACTCCGTGAGTAATTAGTGTTAGCGATTTGATGGAGAACACCGGCAGGCTAAGGCTCAGTTTGGCTATTACAATGGGAATATGTATGAACAAGTGAACAACACGAGTACTTAGTGTTTTTCTACTGTATATGGACAATGTATCCAAAAGATATACGATGCATGCCATGTATGAATGACTTGTGGATTTCATCATTAGGGATTTATTCCAAATTTGTATCTTTGTAATATCAACCCCTTGGATCTCGTATCGAGACTTAATCTCACTTAGTTATTGTGGTGTGATCTCGGCCCATAAATGCGGGAGATACAGTTTCAAAGTACGTAGAGGTTTATCAACTTACTGTGCATGTCAAAGATCTTTTGAAATACCCCATATGTGGCTGGAGCCTGTATTTGACCGACATGACCAATAATTGGCCGATAGTCTGATACCTGACACAATGGAGCGTAGGCCAGCATCCCTTAGATTATGCGTTGACTGGCCTGATGATCTTGGCTGATACTGCAGTTTTATATCGTGAGTATTCCTTAGGCATCATCAATTCACACCCTTACTTCCACCAACCACAAATCTCTAAGGATCGTAGATATGCCTTTATCAAGCGTGCAACACATACCGAATAGATGTAAAGATGTCTGTATAGGTTTGCAAATTATAACAGTTAGTTTAGAGTTTAGACCTTTCCTGCATATGAAGAAGAATATCAGGCTGAATGTGAAACCTTTGCTTTTGTTTGATACGGAAAAGCAGCATTTCCTTTTTCATTTCTAAAGACTTGTAGAAATTACTATTTGTTTGGATACAAGTTCTAGAGGGAAGAGGGGAAGGGAAGATAGAGGGGAAGGGGAATGAAGGGAAACGGAAGTGGTCATCCTCCTTCCAAATCTTGCTAATGTTGTAAGGATTTTTCTTAGATTTTTGGAAGGAAAACCGATCCGTCCATTTTCTTTTAAGCTCAATTGTTATCCAAATATGGGAAATTGTACCTCTTCCCGCGTCCTATTCCATCTAAATTCCTCGATCCAAACAAGGTGGTAGAGTACTCCAAGACATCTAAACAAGGTGGTAGAGTACTCCAAGACATCTAAACAGAAACCAGCCTTGTGAATTCCCATTAGCTTCAAAAATATGCCTCTAAGTGCACTGCTTTAGCTCTGCTAAAATTCATGTAGCTTCTCTTTGGTCAATCTTCAAGCTCATCAAATTGTTATCTGCTTCCAACTAGTTGAGCATCCCTGCAGACAAGAGTTAGATGTCAACATATAGAAAATGAATATGGCCTCCCTGGAGCATTTAAGTTCGGAAGCGAAACCAGGAGTTTGAAATCTGTTTCATTCTTTTACAAAACAAATAGAAAAGGGAATTGAGTCCCTTTGCCTCATAACGTTTTAGAGAATGCAATGAAATACAAACTAACGTAAGTAGGAATTTCTAAGGAGTAATTATGAAATTTAAATAGAAGAACAATATGCCTTGCGTGGATTGTGAGAAATACAAACTAACATAAGTAGGGATGTCTAAGTAGTTATTATGAATTTTAAAAATTTGAACAATATGCCTTATGTGGATTGTGAGATTGCATTTTCTGATCTTTGATTCTACTACTACCTTGTTGGTTTTACAGGCAATCTATCGATCTGTATAGTAGTGTGCCATCTCCAAATATTGGATTTTTGGGCGGTTCTTCTTTGTCAAGATTTGGTAGCTCGTTTCTCTCATCATCACTAATTCAAAGGCACCCTACTGAAGTAACCAAACCCCTCTTACCAACAGTAGCAGATGGGCAACAACAACGTCAACGACCTAGCTCTCACTCTCTGCTTCCTCCTGTTCCGTCACGGAAGTCCTCTATGTTAAAGAAGGGAGACTCAGACCACAAACCATCTAAGATCTCCCATGAATTTTCGGTTACTCGTCAAAGCACATTTGGGCAGGCTGTACTAAATGGTGAGTACTGACTACTGAGTAGTATCGTACTGTTGTTATGGTATTTTCTATTTTTTTCCTCAGCATGCTCATTTTTGTCCATGAAGACTATTAGGCATTTACTGATCCCAGAAGAAGCTTCTTGTTCTCTGTCTACTTTTTCAATATCGGACTATTTGTTAATCTTGACTGGGTGGGCTAATTGACAGATGAACACTCTTAGACACGTTTAGAGATGTAGAGAAGTACTCCGTATTAAATGTAGGAAGCTTCTCTGTCTGGATTTCTTCAATGACATAATTTTCTTTCCTTGGATGAAACTTAGGTTAACTCTTGATTATAGGTTGATCGAGGATCCAGGCAAAAAAAATATTTCCTTAAACGATGGCAGCCAAATGTTATTTCCTGTTTTTTTTCTCTCTCTCCAAAATAAGCCATTTTCAGAATCAAAAGCCTGTTATGAGTGCTGGGATATATATTTTCTGCTTTGGATGCCACTCTTTTCTCCCATAGTGTTTTTTTCCTTTCTACGACTGCTTTCCTATCATCAGAGATTTGCAGGTTAGGCATCAATATATGTACTGATGTAGTTTTACTGTATTGTGGTTGTGGCTTCCTAGCCTCCTCCCACACTATTTATCCAGTTGATTCAGTAAAACTGTACATTGAATATAGGAGACGAATGGAGGCTTTGATTTAACTCATATAAATTTCACTGTCATATATAATACTCTGTAAAACTTATAGCCTTGTAAGAAGTAAACGCAGGTAAAATTGTAAAATTGGAAACTAATTATATAAGTGTTTCTGTCCCCCTTTCATGTAGTGTTGACTGTTGAGAGTATTTAAGTGTCGTTGCTATTAAAGTGGCTGAATTTATTTAAGTGCTCTGCAAAAAGTTGTTTATCTAAGTTGAAAATATTTCTAAATGGTGGTTCACTGTCTACTTCACCATATCAGTAAACTCAAACTATCTTGAACACACAAATTTTGACTACTGTTGTTTTTGACACTGACATTTGACAGGGATGAATGTTTTATGTGGAGTCGGTATTCTTTCTGCTCCTTATGCTGTCAAACAGGGAGGGTGGCTGAGTCTTATCATTCTACTAGTATTTGCAGTGCTCTCTTTCTACACTGGGCTACTTTTACGTTATTGCTTAGATAGTGCTCCAGAATTGGAGACCTATCCAGATATTGGCCAGGCTGCGTTTGGCAGAATAGGAAGAATCGCTATATCGGTATGTGTTCTATAGTAACCATCTTCTCTTTGGCTAATTTGAACTGATGATGTATCTTAAAAGATCCTTTGAGAATCAGTGCTCAGGTATGAGAGGGATTTGCAAGTAATACTTACAAATTCGAATCGAAAATGTGGCACTCTGTAATTGACAGCTCTGGTATCATGGATATGGGTTTGAGTTGAGATATCAGAAAGAAATAACCCCTTGTCACCCAGTCAGGCTAATCCATCTCAATCACGACCTAAACCAAATGAATAAAGCTAAGAGTCTTTATCATTTTTCTTGCTGGCAAACATTTGTTATTGATACAGAAAAGGCTTATATACTGTATTTATATTTGGTATATATATTATTGTCAAATTACCTTGGTAATGCACGTTCCCTGCTAACTCTATTATTCTTGGCTTGCAGATCATTCTATATGCGGAATTATATGTAAGCATAGCTTTTTATAGCCGATTCTGTGTTCTGTATGTCTCACAGTTACATCAATACTAGCGTGCAGACGTTGTTCTATACAAATGTTCTCTGTGATGTTGCCTTTTCTGGGCATACTGTATTGTCCAATTGCTTACTACTTTTTCTTACTGTTGGCGTAATATTACGTTGCCATCTTGTATGCTATTTCAACATTTTATGTTAATTGATACCTACAGATTCTAAGTACTGGAGTCTGATACTGAAATGTGAACGATAACAGCTAGGCATATCTTATAAATAAACTGCGGATGTTTTTGAATCTCTACAATCTTAAGTTCTGTTTGGTACTGAGAAAATGTTGCTGTGAATTCATGTCCAAGTGGTTTCAATTGCTAGGCATTGCCTTTTTTTTTTTTTGCAAGTGCATGGTTTTCTTGTCTTTTACATGGAAGGGTTTCATTTCTTGATAATTTAGTTACTTGTTCTCCCGACAGGCATCTTGCGTGGAGTATATAATACTGGAGAGTGACAACTTGTCATCATTGTTCCCAAGTGCGCATTTGACTGTATTTGGCCTTGAGCTAGGGGCCCACCACCTTTTTGCACTGGCAGCTACCATTGCTATTCTTCCTACATGTTGGCTTCGAGATCTTAGCATTCTGAGTTACATATCTGGTCTGGATGTCTGCCTACGCTTATTTCTTCCAATAAAATCTCTTTTTTGAAACTTTTAGCTACCACAATTACTTGCGCGGTCGTGAATGATGTGAAGTGTGTCCATTCTATTTTCTAATATGAGATATACAATTTGCTATTTTTGGCTGCAGCTGGCGGAGTCATTGCATCGGTACTGGTAGTCTTGTGTTTGTTCTGGGTTGGCTTGGTAGATAAAGTGGATTTTGCAGGCAATGGCTCAGTACTGAACGTTTCTACCCTCCCTGTGTCAATTGGGCTGTACGGTTTTTTGTATTCCGGTCATGCTGTCTTCCCCAACATCTATTCTTCAATGGCAAATCAAAACCAATATCCAGCTGTGCTACTGACTAGGTTACTACTCTGATTCTTTCTTAGGTTTATGACTCCATACTTTTATGTTATATAAATCAGTTTCCGATATGTTGAAATCTATTATCACAGTTTAGTCTCGATCTTAAACCAAAAATGCATCCTGTAAAGGTTTTAATGTGTTTGTGATAAGCTTCAAAATATTTACATAGGATTGTGATGCCTTTACATAGGATTCTGATGCTGTGTGGTGACCAAATTTAATACCTTATGTTTATGTGGCTTGATCTAGGCCGTTTATTCGTAATACACCTCATTACAAATGTATACGATACTAAGATGTATACGTATTATGCTTTTAATAGAGTATCCAATGCATCTATTCAAATGCTACGATACAAAAGGAAATACAGATACGAGTGACTAATTTCACAATTGGCTGGGGTTTGAGTGAATCTAGTAACCCAGGGTTGGAGATGGCCTTCCGGAGTTAAAACAATCGAAGCTAAATTAGAGATAATTTTGCTACGGGCGATAGATTGCTACTATATGGGCTTCTATAATTACGGGAATGTGTGGGGCATTGCACAACCTTTTCCTATTATTAATAAAATGAGAAGAAAAATCACTATCTTTTGAATTGCCAATGAAACACACAGCGTTTAAGTAGAGACATGTTAGTGTGATTGCACGACATGACATTTTTACACGTTAGGCTTCAAGGATTCTTGTCCCCTTTTGTTGAATTTATTTGAATCTTATTCTATTGAAAACAACTTCTCTGATATAGGAATGAAGTTCTTACCTCCATCAGGGTGCTCGTGTCCGTGAGCCTCTTCTCTACATGAAATTTGAGACGAATGTTAGAATCGGTTTAAATACCGTCCTAGGCTTGATAAATTTACATTGGCTTTCTTGTTTCCATCATCAAATTCTGAGAAGACTATTGTATTGAGGCCTCTATGACTGCTACAGAAAATTCTCTTTTCGTTTAACTATTACAATGTCCAACTTGGAGTTAATCAGCCTCTTGATTACTCTCAATGTGATCGGCTTCCCCATTTCTCACCGTGTAGCGTGTACAGCCAAATATTGTTTGTGATTGTTTTTGCAATGGATTAGCTTAAAGTGGAAGAGTATTATTAACCGTAGATTAACGAAAAAGGTTGCTGGCTTTGCAGCTTTGGTATAACTACTTTGTTGTGTGGTGGAGCTGCTGTCCTTGGATACCTTATGTTTGGCGAATCAACACAATCACAGTTCACCCTTAACATGCCTTCAAATTTGGTTGCGTCCAAATTGGCTGTCTGGACAACGGTATGATAAAGACGGTCTCTCTTTTGATTACCCTTAAAGTGTGAATTACTTGAGCGTATGACTTGTAAATCAGTTTGATAAATGTGGAATTCGGGGCCTATTAATAGTGAAGTTCACTCATTTACTAGACCATCCCCAAGCAAGGTCATGAGGGAGGTCATGACCTTGTTGGGGCAAGATAATCTAAGATTAGGAAGCAAATTAGCATGACCTTCTTGTGAAAGAGGTCAATTTGTGACCTCTTTTGCTCTTTTGCTCAAATTGACCTCTTTGGTGACCCAGGAGGTGGCATGCTCTGATTGGTTCCACAACAATAAAAAGCAAAGGACATTGTTTGACTGCAAAGGACCCAGGAGAATTGTACATTAAATCAAAATAATAAAAAATTATGAGTAAACAAAAAACTACTATATCGTCTAATTATCTATCAAGTGAAGTCAATTTTTGCATTTTAGTCCCTTTTATTTTTCTATATTTTTCTATATTCATTATATTTTTACAAATTTAAAAATTACCCAAAAAAATTAAAATGTAATATCAAAATAGAACATCAACATAAATTCATTCATACCAGAAAAAGAAAATAAAAAAAATGAAGTGAAAACATAAAATCAAAGAAACTTAGAAAATATTACCGGGTGATGGTGAATACGTTGAATCGGTGACGATTTTTTGGTTTGGAGATGAATGAGTTAGGGAAGGAAATAATTGATTTGAGGGAGATGAATGAGTTAGGGAAGGAGATGATGATTGTGACGGTGTTGGATATGTTGATCGACAGAGGCATTGAGTTAGTTAAAGGATGGTGATGAAGAATTGATTTTGGTGAAATTTTGGTTAAATCAAAGATTATGATGGTGAGTGTGTGAGGATGTGGTTTATCCACGTAGAATTTTTGTTTTACTTTTACTGTTTTTTTAATTGTTATTTCCTCCTATCCAATTTAATGTATCCATTTGTTTTTGGGTGGTCTTTGAGACAACGGTTTGACCGCGTTTTTCTTCCTTTATATATAGAAGTTTTTTTACTAAAAATATAATTTTCTGAAAGATATTTCCATAACAAAACTAAATATCTTAATTTCGTCTTTCAAAATTTTATATTTTGCGATTTCTAAACGGTCAAACTTTCTCCTCTAAAAAGTAAATGAGTACATTGGATTAGATATGAGTGAGTATAAGTTTGTTAGTAAGTAGTAATTAAAAAATTAAGAGAGAGGTTTTAGTGGGGTAGAGAATAAGGGAAATGATTGAAAAAGTTGAAAAATGATTGGATTGATGAACTAGGTCGTGACTTTCTGCTTGGGAGGGTAAAAGTAGGTCAAGATAATTAAAGTGGGATTAAGAGTAAAACCGGGTCGCGACCTAGTTAGCGCGACCTTTGCTTGGGGATGGTCTTATAGAAAAAGCTAAATTGATGCAAATGTTCCTGAATTCTGACATAGGGTAGTCATTTACATGCGTGTCTGAACTGATATAAAGCTTATTTGTTCGCTTTTGTTTCCTCAACCTTTACCACCAATGGCATCACACCATGCATTGTAGATCCTTGCAGTAATCGAATCTCGATAGGTCAAAATGTGTGGTACTTTTCATAATAGCAATGGAATTGAATTCTTCACATTCCACCTCATATTTAGCAAACCCAAGTTAGAACTTAAATATGAAATGGATGGACTTCTGGAAGAAAGGTTAATTTGAGTTCTGTAATTCTCACTGAATAGGTTCTGACTAGATGATCCTGGGTCCGGCAAATTACTTGCGAAAAAAATTGCAGATGAAAACTCTAGCTAATTGCTCATAATTATTCTGCCATTTTTAGGTCCTAGAATAATCTACATTGCTCTGAATTTGTGTTTTAGAAAATTTATTATATTAATGAGTTGCTCTCTGGCTGTGGTTGCAGGTGGTGAATCCATTTACAAAATATCCTTTATATTGGTTGATTAATTGCTACTTTTCCTAATCTAAGGATACCTAAAAACTAGGCCACTTTAAAGGAATATATACAGGTTTGAGGCACTTCTGCAGTTCCTCGAGTCCTCCGGTATCAGATTGTTTTGTTTCTTGCATGATCGATCTGCTACTGCCTACTGGTGTCATCATCTGAGCAGGAAGAGAATAACATAATGTTTATTTATAGTTCATATGAATATCTTGCATGTTTACTCTGTAGAGTGAAAGTATATAGGTCCTTTCCCTTTCCTTAATTACAACCACATACGCTTTGACCATTTCACCAGTCGCAATGTGTTTGGAGGAGTTGATACCATCACGCCATCTCAAATCTCACTTATATCCGATTCTCATTCGGACAGCGCTAGTGCTATCCTCCTTGGTGGTCGGTCTTTGTATCCCCTTTTTCGGTAAGCTACACACCCTTTATCTGGTTTAGTTGCAGGGCTGGTTATTTGTATTTTTATTCAACTGTCCTTTCTCTTCGGTAACGACAGAACATCCACCACGAGGTTATGGTCAAACCTATAAGTTTAACTTTTAAAATAACGCATATTTTGAAGCCTCGCGTTTATCGTAAAACTTCATAAACCTCACGCTTTTCAAACCTTATAAAGCTGAACATTACCCGTATGGCCGTATTACCTAACAAGTTTATCTTATGAACCTTTGTATTTCTATGTTGGCTTATTTGATGACCCTTTTATATATTCTTATATTTTTGTCTATTTCGCAGGTCTAGTAATGGCGTTAATTGGATCATTGCTTACCATGCTTGTTGTAAGTACTTCATGTTTGTGTTCTTTAAAGTGTTGAGTATAGTTGACCTGTAGACGAGCCTTTGCCAAACATACACATGTGTTGTTGGGTACGTCCCTCCTCGTGGGGGAATGCCCACGTTAATTGTTCCAAGATGGTCATTCATTTTTGGCAAAGAAACCAAAACTTAATGTGTTCCTTTGTTCATTTTTTTCTGCTCGAAATATTTCTTATCTCTACCGTAATTACACAAAAGGATAGTACAAGTTTTTTCTCAACATTTCCCACGTATTTCCGTATATGGTACATAGAAATGTAGAATTCTGTCGCGGGTTTACATTAAATAAGTTTGACTTCAAACTTACAGCGTAATTATTTTATTTGACAAACCTCCTAGAATTAAATTACCGAGTACTCTGATAAAGAGTATGTTACACTGATTTCTCCGTGTTTACTTTGACAGACGCTAATATTGCCGTGTGCGTGCTATTTGAGCATATTACGTGAGAAGGTTACTCCTATTCAGGTAGGAATTATTGAACATCATTTACATAGATATGTGGATTCGATGTCATTCGCCTCTCGTCTTGTTGTTTTCCTATTTTGGTTCTATTATTCCTTACTTCTTTCCTATATTGGTGAAGACCTTTCCTTGAAAACCCTATTTTCCTTGACAAATTTGATGTTTTTTTATTGTAGGTGTCAATCTGTGTCGTGGTCATTGCTATCGGTACAGTTTCATCTGCTTTTGGGACGTATTCTGCTGTCTCTGCAATTATCAAAAGTTTTTGACAAAACAGGCTTCAAGGCGATTTTTTTTACTGAATTACCGAATCCGCACAACACACAGAACGATGAACTGGTTCAGAATTCGATTTATCATATACTCCATACTATATTACATATGTATTTGCTCATACTCATTACCCATTTGTATTGAATAGATCACACAGATTAGACAACCCTGTTTTATAGGTGATACTTCAATTTTGATCATTATATTTCGTTATTTCGTTCATACTAGAGGTGCATTTTCATCAATTTTGATAATTGTGTTTCCGTACTAGAGGTATACTAGAGGTGCGTCTGACTCTTCGCGTTTGTATATCTCTAGTTGTCTGGTCTTCCAATCCACTGAGATGCCTTGTCGATTACTTATTTTACAGTTGTTTACAGGGGCGAACGCCAAACCCGAAAAAATAAACGAGAAAGACATTAAACGCCAAGGTACCACTACATTTCCTATCCGAAGGAAAGCCTATCAACATTGTCTTATCCCAAGAACAACTATTAAAACGTTTGGGAAGTATTGTTGTGTTATCCTACTTATTTATATCATCCAGTTTGCTCTTTCCGGAAGCTTAGGACGGATAATGTCCTTCTTAAATGAGAATTTGTGATAAAATAAAGTTTATGGTATATTAATATTGTGTTCTTTTTTGGGATATAAGAAAAACATGAGGGAGTAACAATTTTTTAATGGAGTGAAGTTGATTATGTGCGGATTATAGGTGATAATGAGACGAGACAGCTCGCGACTAACTTGAGATTGGCTCGGTCAAAGCTCGAGCTTGGGCTCGGCTCGAGAGTTTAACGAGTTAAGCAAAGCAAACGATGGCTTGGCTCGAGAAGCTCGCGAGCAGCTCAAAGTTGTGTAATTAGATAAGATATTGTTTTTATAAATTTATATTATCATGATTGTATTTGTAATAATCGTTTTTTTATAATAGAAGTTAGTAAGATGATGGTGGAGTCGTTTCAATTGTGGTCTCAGTCTATGGCTACTGTCGATCGACTATTCCCTATGTCGGGCTATCTTAGTCGAGACAAGACCGAGACAAGACCTATCTCGGTCGAGATATGCCTGTCTCGTTCAAGACACCCCTTGTCTCGGTGGAGACGAGTTGTATTATTCAGCACGCGAATAGTTTACTTCCGTATATGCTTGTAATCTTATTTTAATCTTTCCTAAACCCGATTACCTTTGCCTAATACTATATAAATACGTACCCAACATCAAACATAAATCCTTTAACTTCTATTATCACAAAAAAAAACATAGAACATCTAAACCCTAATTGAGAGAGGATTAGCGACTGAATTGAGGATTTTCTTCTAGCAATCCAATAACTCATCTTTACAATTCTATGTTCTTTGATCTATTGTATTTGTCATTAATCTAGTTAGTAACCACCTTAATTCTCATTCCAGACAAAATTAAAATGACTAGATATTAGCAAACAACTTGTTTTTATCTATGAAGTGACAAGTATTTGACTTGTACTAATCTTAACACGGGTATATCCGTCTTCACAAATTCTCATTTCAAACGAACACTATCAATCTTAAGTTTGAAACCGGTCAAATACATACCAAATTACCCCATTTGTTGACTAAAAAATACCACAAATTGTCTATGATAATAATTGACCCGTCTTAAAACTTTAGTCAAATAATACCCGTCTTAAGCAAGACTTATCGACCGTCTTTAAGACTTGTTGCATATTTGCACCCATCCTATGGAAAACAAAACGCGGGAAGAAAAATAACAAGGAAGACTCCTTTCTCCATCACTTCACCTCTCTCTCTCTCTCTCTCTCTCTCTCTCTCAATCATACATAGCTTCATAATAGTAGACGAAGTCACACTTTCTCATTTCCTCTACTATACATCGTGCTACCAACTACTCCTTCATTCATTCATTCATTCAATCAATGTCGAACAACAAACAATCATCATTTCTCCATTTCAAACAACAACAACAATTCACATTTCTCAACCTAATTTTTCTTCAATTCAAAGTCTATTTTTTATAATTGTAACAATATAATCTTCAACAATGGCGACACAAAGATCAGGTAAAGAGAGACAAACATGGCAGACACCTTCTTCTGCTTCTTTACTTAACCTTTCTACCAATTCATTGAGTAAAAGCATCAATGCCGGTGCTAATAGCGGCGGTGGTAATGGCGGTGGCGGTGGCGGTGGCGGTGGTGTGCAAAATCATAATTCCAATCGTTCGTCAAAGTCTTCGACCGCTTCGTCAAACCCTAATTCTGAACGGCCGGCGAAGCGGTCTGTTACGCCGGTTTCCGGGAAGCGGTCCGTTACTCCGCTTTCTAGGACTCATTCTATTATTGCTCATGATCCTGGTTCGTTTTTCCTGTCTTAATTATTATCATTGAAATTGCGGAATTATTATAGCAATTGATGGTAATGCATTTTGCTGGTGCGCTGGAGGCATTGGTTCAATTTTGGAATTGAGTTTCGTAATTGAGACATTTCAAAGCGTTTGTGAAACCTGATAATTTGGAAGTCAAATTGCTATCTGTTAGTAGTCATTTCAATTTTACACTCCTTTGTCGTGGTTATTTGTTTATCATTTCCATTTTAGGAGAACTTTCTATGAGTACTTTGATCTCCAATGGGACTATTGTCGACTTGTCAAGTGGAACCACAAATGGTCGCTTACATTTTCCTTAATCTTTGTGCCAAAAGCAAAAGTAATCGAATGACCAGGATGGAGGGAGTAACCATCTAATCTTGAATTATCAAATAGGTCAGGCCCCCGCACAGACCAATTCCGTTCCAATTCAATGGATTTCGCAAACATCCTGAGAAGTTGAAATTTAGAATTGAATTAGAACATTTGAGTTTCTACAATTAAGATCATAAGATAAGATCACTTTCACATATGTAACCCTACCTTAGTGCATGGGTAAATTTTTGAGGCTCCGATTTTGCTTTAGTTGTAGATGCATAGGGTGGCAAGGAAAGGGAGATGAGGAAATCGGACCATAGTTTTTTGTTTGGTTACCTATGTTATATGGGATTTGGAAGGAAAGGAAGTGCCGAAACACGCTTCTTACTGAAAGCGTTTGTCTTTCTTTCCTCCCAGTTTGATGGAACTTGGAAGGTACATTGCTCTATAATTAGTAAACTAAACCAGGGAAATTGCATCGTTCCTTTTCCTTTCAATTCCATCCATCGAAGGAAGATGTTAGAGAAACAAAACCCTTGATAGTCTTAACATATAGTACTATAGTAGTAACTGTGGTGAAGTAAGTGCGTATAGCATCTTGTGCGTTTTGTCCTAATGGAGTTGGCGGCTGGTAACCGCTTAATTTTGCGCTGTCGGGGTGGCTTCTGATACTTTTTTGGAATTAGAGTTTGGGAGCATGAGGATTGTTAAATAGGTTTGTGTCGTTTTTCACACGGTTTCGTGAAATGGAGTAGTCTACCTTATCTTTCTGCGTTTCTGTTCTATGAGGGTTATGTGCATGATATCCAATTGTTTAATGTTGCCGACATGGTTGTTTACTGGTTAAGGAGATGACTTATATATGCTTCTCTTATATTGGTTAAAAATTTGAAGGGCACCTTAAATCCTTGATGATTTAGTTGCATCATCATTTTGGCATTTTGGCATTCTCTTATGGGGTGTTTGGATAGCAAGAAGGAAAGGCAAAGGGAGGGAAGGGGGGGGAGGGAAAATGGAGAAGGTGATTTTCCCTCCAAATCTTTCCTATGTTGGAGGGGAACTAATTTGGCTTAAAGGAGGAAAATGGAGGGATCCGTTTTCTTTCCCCTCCAAATCCCTTCACCTCCATTTTGCTAACCAAATAATGGATTTCTCATTCCTCCCTCCCCCCCCCCCCCCCCCCCCCCCCCCCCCCCCCCCCCCCCCCCCCCCCCCCCCCTCCCCCCCCCTTCCGTTCTCTTCAAATCCTCCTATCCTAACACCTCCTTAAGAGCTCATTACTTTGCGCTTATAGTGATACTTTAGCTGTTTGTTTGTCTTTTGGATTAAATGTCTTCCTAATGTCTTAGTTGTCTATCTATCTGTACGAAATGATACTGACCTGTCTTATAAACATGATCTTTACTTATCAAAGAGAGAGTAGCTCTAGACCAATCAGTTATTCTTTATCATAAAGTTATTGTCAACCATGCAGAACCTGGAAGAGTTAGAGTTGCTATCAGGCTTCGACCCAGAAATGACGAAGATCTTGCTCTTGATGCAGATTTTGCAGACTGCGTTGACATACAACCAGAGGTTATATTTCCTTTGACCTTTTCATCTGCAAATATCCAAAGCCTTCTTTTCACTCTGTTTGCCTTCTCTATTTTCACAATGAAATATCCCCTCATTTTATCGAATTAGTCCCATTGCCCTACTTTTTGTGAGTGGAAAATTGGGCCCATGGGGCTGATTCAAGTAAATAGCTGTTAGCTGATTAGGATTTGAGATAAACCCTCAAGAGTGTCGAATGCAATATGTTCACTATTAGCCCTGACTTACATGGACTTTATCCGGGCTTAAGATGGCTGAGTGAATTGTTCCTCAGTGGAACCTGCCTTCATTGCCTTGCGTATTACTTAAATAAGTGATTTCATAATCATTATGAACAAACGACCAATGTAGCCCAGCTTTCTGAAGACCTCTACAGCGAACAAACAAACCAGCAGGTTCCCCATTAATAAGCACTAATAAACGGATAGTTACGATGCAAAAAAGCAGCCACTTTCTCCACTTACTTTACTAGGAAATTCATTCTTTCAAGAGCTACTGAAGAGGCCGGATGTACTTGATCTTAAACACGTAACCAGGGAGTGCAGTCACCAATTACGCCTACTGTTCCTGATCACCCGCTTACTGAACTTCGTAGCATCCCCTGGCATGATATTCTAGTGGTAGCAATACCTCGAATCGTAGCTAGTTAGTTTTATTATCCGGGGCTTCGCCCCTTTATTGTACCCAAAAAAGAAACAATAGAACTAATCCTGGTTAATTGGCTGGCCTATACAGTATACACAACATAAAATAATAGATGTGTATAAGTTTCACTAAAGATGGACCCTGTCTCACACATCTTATTGGTTGTGCAGTTGAAGAAACTGAACTTGAAAAAGAACAATTGGAGTTCTGATTCTTACAAATTCGATGAAGTATTTACAGAAACAGCTTCCCAAAAGCGTGTTTATGAAGTGGTAGCCAAACCTGTTGTTGAGGTACACTCTATTTAGGATCCTTCGGTGCTTCTGAATATGGTTCTTAATAGTATGCATTTTATGTGACTGAAACGACACTTTTAGATTCCCACATATGAACATAAGTTGGCTTGTCTACACTATTACATTCTTTCAGGTCTTTCTGTGGAAATTCAACTTGTGCGAAATATGAGCCTTGCTTGGACTTGGGATAGAAATCTTGCTTTGAACTTTAAAGAAGTTCCATGTTAAATGTGTTCTATTGATTTTTTTTTCTCGTCATGAGCATTAGGCGTTGATTTTTTTTTTATCTTATCATACACATTATTTGAGAAATATCCTTGTGTTAACCATACACGTTGTTTTTTTACTATTTTGCAGAGTGTAATGAGTGGGTATAATGGAACAGTTATGGCTTACGGTCAGACAGGTACTGGGAAGACACACACTGTTGGCAACCTTGGAAAAAACGATGCATCAGAGCGTGGTATCATGGTGAGGGCAGTAGAAGATATAATTACCAATATATCTCCAAGACATGATAGCGTGGAGATCTCCTACTTACAGGTATTTCACTGTCCTGTTTTGAAAGGGGATACATTGCATACATTTTTGTCATTCAGGAGTGTAGTTTATTCCTTTTCACTTCAGTCTTCTCCAAATTCCTATTTCGCTTTTTCGTACTATTCACCAAGTGAATAGTACTTAACTTCTAAACCATGGTATTCAAATGTGGTGTTGGTCATGGTTGCGGTGACGGCATGATTGTAGCAAAGATCACAGATAATTGTATGTATTGCACTGTGAACGCAATGATGCATTTTATTTTGGGAATTTTAGGGCTTCTTTTTGTATAGTTTGTACAAGGCAAAGGATTAGCTATACCGGCCAAACACCGACTCTACCAGTCAGACATCAATGGACAATATGTCACGTGACTTACGTCCGTCTCTCATTTCATATATGTGCGTCACATTTAGGGTTTACTTTTGTACATGGACGTCACTTTTGGGTTGCTTTTTTGTATATGGGCGTCACTCTCATGGTATCTTTCTGCAGATGGACGTCACCTCTATGATGTCTTTCTTTTTAAAATTATATCCTTTTAAAAAAAAGGTTATTATGTCACATGACTACCGATATTTAATACCGTGGGCAATGGTTGTGAAACATAAGTGTGGAACGCCCCGGGTGTTTTACCTTAAGATCTTAAAAAAGTTAAATTTTCATGGTGATAGCGTATATTCTATCTCTTGTTACCTCTTTTACAAATTATACACCGTTCATAAGTATAGATGTTTCAAAATATCTCCCCCTAAAATAACGGTTAGCATAGCTTATTTTTAGCCTATCTTCTTTCTCCTATCCCCATTTCAGGGCAAAGTCCCTGTGTCTTAAAGTTGAGTCACGGTGAGTCCGACACTTGGATACATTACCGTATCTAAATCCATACTAACATTGGCTGACTTTGGCCATCCAATCGTAGCTATAGCTCAGCCATACTCACTGTATTTAATTGGTGATACAAACCTTTATCTTATTGCTACATGAAATAAATATACGAAAACTACTTGTATATATTTTATTTTGCAGCCATATAGGCTATAGTTGTTGTTGGGTGTTAGTATTTTTGTTTCTTCTACCCAATTTATGCTATTGTGTTAGGAAAAGAGAAGTTGTTGAAGTGTTTCACAATGATTTATCATTAAATTCAATGGTTACTGACTACTCATTTTCTATTTGCTCAGTTGTACAAAGAAGCAATTCAAGACCTGCTTGCACCTGAGAAGGTTAATATTCCTATTGTTGAAGATGCAAAGACAGGAGAAGTATTGTTACCTGGGGCCTCAGTGATTAAGATTCATGAACTTGACCAGTTCATGGAATTGCTTCAAAATGGTGAAGCAAACCGTCATGCAGCAAATACAAAGCTCAATACAAATTCGTCACGCAGTCATGCAATTTTAACGGTGCGTTAGTCTGACAGCAATTCCCTTTTCTGTTTTATGTTACATTCGTTTCACACAATTGCATATTGTTCAAAACAATATTTTTTTCTTTGTTTAGGTTTATGTTAGAAGGTCTATCACTGGAAAGACAGAACATGCGACGTCTTCTGAAATGGGGACTGGAACTAATGCACAACCTGACATGGATGTGAAAATGATACGAAAAAGCAAGCTACTAATTGTTGATTTGGCTGGGTCTGAAAGAATAGATAAATCTGGTATGTTGGATCTTTTTTGTGTTGAAATTAGTTTGGTGAAGATGGGGTGGGATATAATCATTATGTCAATGAGGACGGTAGGGGACTGTGGGATTATTGTGCATTATTAATATGAGTGTCACCCTCATGATGTCTTATTGTAAATGAGTGTTCAACTCTATGATATCTTTTTGTACACGGGTTTCACCCCCTTGGTGACCCTTAATTAATACTCCTTCTGTTTCTTAGTATATACTCCCTCCGTTCTGGTCATTTGCTTACCTTTGTTTTTGGCACAATTATTAAGGAAATGGTAGGGACCATTTGTGGTTGTACTTGGTGGATGACAAGTGGACAATAGTCCCATTGGGTGATCAAATTACTCATAGACTACCATCCTAATATAGAAGGTAAACAAACGAATGAGACACCCTAAAATGGAAATGGTAAACAAATGACCGGGACGGAGGGAGTAACATTTTAGATGAAAACAATTTTTTTTCTCTGTCGTTTTACCATTTTCCATGTATTACATATTCTCTACATTTTGGCACAATAATTAATACTACTAGTTATTAAGATTAAAAGGTACTTTTAGCTATTTGATAGGTGGAAAAATGTTTATTTTTATATTTGAAAGATCATTAATATGCATAATAAATAGTACACCATTTTCCAATGCTTTTTTAAGTCATGTTAAGGTCCTAAAATGACATGTAAAACAAAACGAAGGGAGTATAATATCTTACTTACAAAAAAACACCCCTATTTCTGTGTATGTGTATATATTTTGTGATGGTGACATACACGTGTGTAGTTGATGTCTATATGTCTTGAGATAGAAGAAAACTTACTATATGAACTTAGTCTCTGAAGCCAATGTGCTTCGTGTTTATTATCGCATCTTTTGAAATTCAATGCCTCACTTTTGTTCATGGCAGGTAGTGAAGGACACTTGCTTGAAGAGGCCAAATTTATCAATCTTTCTCTCACTTCGTTGGGGAAGTGTATAAATGCGTTGGCTGAAAATAGTCCACATATCCCTGTTCGGGATTCCAAGTTGACGAGAATTCTTCGTGATTCTTTTGGAGGTAGATATCCTTGCTTCTTTAGATGGTTTTACGATTAAAAAATAGACCTTGGGAATTAGCCTTTCTTAAAGGTGTCAGGCGTCAGGTTTTATTATTTTGATGTTTCATGGGGGAAAGATCAGGAGACAGGTTCATAGGTTTCTCTGTAGTCTTCCAGCTTCTTCCGTTTGGCTTGGAAGCTATGGGCATTACAGGTTCATGGCGGAACTTCATATTTATTTTGACGGTTTTGGGTGGAAGCAAGCTAGCATGGATTTTATGTGCTTTGAAGTATTGAGATAGAGAATTTTTGCTGTTCTTCGAAGTTTATTTTTTGATAAGAACCTTCATACACGATAACTATAAAAGAAGGCTCTGGTATCTTCAAAATTGTTTCAATAAACCTCTTTTATGGTGCTCTGAGTATTTTCAGTTGTTTCGCAAAATTCAAATTTTCTATAATCTACAAGAGGCATATAGTCAAAGCCAAACCCTCATCAGGGGGATATTGAAGGGAATTCTCTTATAGTCATACTGGACTTGGGCCAGCATTAGGCTTCCAATCTGCGGACCCTCACTTAAATATCTATCTATAAGCTAGTGCCATATACTTAGAAATTTTATGTCATGCTAGCGCGGTGTTTGGTTTTTTGCTTCATATTATAGCTCAATGTCAAATTTGTGGTCATACCATCCAAGTATGGTGATTGATTCATAGTGTGCATGATTCTTTTCCCTAGGCTCTGCTAGGACATCTCTAATTATAACAATTGGACCTTCAGCAAGGCATCACGCAGAAACGACCAGCACGATAATGTTTGGGCAACGAGTAAGCAACTTTGCTTTGATGTGTTTCAGTATTGGTAATGCAAGATCATGTGGTTTTATTATCATTAAGAGCTATTATTCATGGCTTTATATTGCACTTCAAGCTTATATTAATCCTGTGCCTCGAGGGCTCTCGCATTTTGCTGGGTAATGTAGGTTGGATATACCCTTGTGTTAGCTACACATAAGACTGCTGATTGTTTCCTAATGACCCTTGCTGAAAATTGCTTCTAGAATTGCATGGAATGATCAGTATTTCACAATAAAAAGAAGCTTAACTAGTTTGGTGAGCCATTTCCTTTATTCCATCATAATCTAGAACAAAAATATAATGGCTCAGCTCCTTTGAAGTATAATATGTTGCTGAGTGTTCTATATATACTAGATAGAGTCGCTAGCAAATGTTTCATATACTTGCTGAAGTTTTATACCGATAGAGTGACAGGTGTAGACATGATTATCCTAATTTGTTATGTTTTGAACAGTAAGTCGTATGTAGAGATAAGGTTGAGCCTGTACTTCGTATATTCTTTCTCTTCCTATGTTTTGAGCACAAGCCAATCACAACTATTAACTGGACACAAGCACGACCTGTCAATCCAAGCTGGAACTGTGTTAGATATCACAGTCGTTACCACTGTTTTAAGAAAGGTTGTTGGTGCAGACGATTTCTGGGTTGTGACCTATAAGTTATCTTACATGGTGTAAAATCATCCATTACTCCAGTAGGCACCATCTTATAGGCCTTGTTTGAAATAAATAAGTATCATATAGTATTCTATATACTCATCTCCGACTTTGAAATAACTTGGTTCTCATGACCACTTTATAGAAATAGCTGAGGGCCTTCATTTTGTACTAATGTGCTGGACCCTCATATTCACGTAGTTCAGGCTAGCACATGCTATTCTCAACCATAGCTTAAGCTATGTGACTAATGAAGGATGCAAAGACTTTAAAACTCATCAATGAATCAACCACATTAGTTCACGCCCAGGGACACAAAATAACCGATTGATACTTTTGTTAGTTACAGATTGATGATTTACAGTGGGAACAGTGAACAAAGGTTAACTCTGTATGTTTATCTGCTGTTGCAGGCTATGAAAGTGGTAAATATGATGAAAGTCAAAGAAGAATTTGATTATGAAAGCTTATGCCGAAAACTTGAAAGCAAAGTTGACAACCTTACTAAAGAAATTGACCGAGAACAAAAGCTCAGGGACAACTATATAAATGAAATGGAGAAGAAGCTTAAACAATGTCAGCGTTCATTTATGGATGCAGAAAAGAGCTTAGTTACAAGGTCTGAGGTAGTTTCCCCACTCGCTATCATTCTGATCATATATTGTGTTTATGGCTGGGTTAATTGGAACAATTTCCGTTGAAAGATGAGCTTAATTAGTGTTCCCATCATCTTCTATAATAGAGCAACATTTCCGAATGCTCTACGACGAGGTAAAAGGGTCAAATGGATGTAACCCTACTCTTGTGTTAATCTAGCGTGAGGTTGTCGTGGTTCCTTTGTCTATTTGTTGGTGCACATGGATTGAACGAAACCTTAGTACTTTTTGATGATGTTGCCTCTTCATATCAAGAGTTCAATTTTCATTTTCCATCGCTTTTATATTAGTTTGAGAAATATGCTTCACCCAAATTGAAACTTTTTTTTTCTTTAGATAAGATTACGCATGATAATTTGAGAACGTAATTCTCCATCTATTTTGTAGATGGACGTCACATCTAGGGTATCTTTTTGTAGATGGCGTCACCTCTATGCTATCTTTTTGTACACAGCCGTCGTAACCCCTTTGACGTCCTTTTATTAATATTATATTATTACATATAAAAAAAGAAGTTGTGGACGAAAGAAGTACATAATACAGGTTGTTGCTGGATGATGTAATGAAAATTGAGTGAATAATTGATTAATTGCATTGTTTGTCTGCCTGTTCATAATATAAGAAATGCAAACAATGTGATTTGGTTATATCCCCTCCCATTCTATGTTTTGTAATTTTTGTTTCGGATACTGCCTCTGTGCCCTGGTGTTATACGTTTTTTTTTTTGCAGATCCTGGAAAAGGATAATGTTCGGCTGGAAATGGAGATGAAAGTTATGCTAGATGAATTGGATGATAAAAAAGAGTGTAATAAGCAATTACGCGATGATGTCGCACGCTTGGAGATGAGTATAGAACACTATAAGGTTTACTTTTCACCAAGCACCTATAACTTTGGGCAGATATGAAATTGAATTGTTGTACTCCAAAGCGGGCAATATATTTGCTCTCTGAGTACCTGATAGATAATTGCTGATGAACTTCAAAGTTGGCCTTCCACTTATGACATCGTGATTGTTCAATATCTTTAGTAGTAAACTGTTTGCCAAGGTTAAGGCTTCATAAATCTCTTAACCTGGAAGTCATTAGTGGTCTTATCGAGAGGCCACCGATCTAATGTTAGACACAAATAAGTGTCTAATCTTACTACGAATAACATTCAATGTTCATCACTTGCTCTCAACCTTTTCTGTTTTCTTAATTATTCTCAGTTATCTTTTTTGAACACCAGATATTAGTTTTGGACCTTTGCGGTCACATGTGATGACATAGAGCATAGCTATGTAAAAGGAGTCTCTTTTCATGATTCAGAGATCCATTCGATTGATTATATTGCAACTTACTTTTCACAAGAGTCCTATATGTTATTCAATACGCTGTTTCATTCCATGTCCAGGTTGAAAGTTATAAGGCTTGATATTTTACATTGTAAAGTATTTGTTACAAATTTTACTGCTCTGTCTCTTCTAGGTATACTCTGTGACAGCAGTTGGTGAATATAGCTAACTAATAACTTAACTACTGTAGCACTTACGATCTTGTTTTACCTGTAGCAAAATCAATATGAAAGTTCTACGCATCAAAAAGCCCTCGCAGATGCCACCCACATGTATGAGAAACAAATATCAGCATTCATTGAGCAATTGAAGGATGAACGAGCTCGCTCAGAAGGAATTGAAAGTCAGTTGAAGCATTTGAAGGCACTCCTCAATGAGAAAGAGAGTTCAATGAAGGTCAGCTGTTTTGTCTGTATATTGTGTGGGTTAATTAGCTCCCAACTGTATACCATGAGGGCTGTTTGCTCCAGCTATTCTAGTTTAATATAACTCTCTTCATTCTTTAAGCTTATCTCTGGAAAATAGATGTTAACTTGTACATAATGAGCGAGGTCTAATTTTGGGCTTTATTCGTAGTAGCAATCTCAAGCAGAAAGTTCTAGATATCATCAAGAGCTCCTTGAATCCAAGCAAATACATGACAAGAGAATTGCACAGCTAACCAGGCAATTAGACGACACGCTCCTGCGATGTGAACATGCTGAAAAACAAGTAGATTCATTAAGAAAGCTATCGTGTGACCAGAGTTCTGATCAGAAGTTACTTTCTGAGACGATCCAGCTTTATGAGGAGAAAATGGCTGTCTTGAACAAGCAACTTCAAGACAAGCATGAAATTAGTGAAAGTGCATTAGAAGAAATCGAATTGTTAAAGAAATCTCTTAGAGAAGAGAAGAAAAGTCAGGTACATTTTTTTATCTATGAAACTGTAATTAGAGGTATGCCTCAATGGTTGTGCTTCTCGTCTTCAGTCCACCCTTCCCATTTCCCAATACCATCAGGACTATTCCACTCTAATTATTGCTGCTGTAGGAAGATTACTTTGTCCTAGTTTTGCCCAATCTACCAGTGGGGATTTTTCATCTCATTATGAGGGATGCTGTCTCATCTAAGAGGCTTTCTCGTAGTAGCTGTTCCTCGTCATGTTCCTTAGGCTCTCTAAGACTTTCCAGGATAGCTGTAATCTTTGCTTATTTTTCTTTCCTGTTAATTTATATTCTTGTAAATTTACCATGGATCTTATTAAGTAAGAAAACGATTTATTAGAATGAAAGTGAGCATGCAGTGTATAAGGCAACCAGAGTATGCAAGAAGTGAAATGTGGATTTTAAATATTACTACCATTCTGATTAAACGACTCTTGTGAACCAAATTCAGCCATTATAATGATGGCTCCTGTAAATGTTAATTATACTGTTACAAGATATATATTTATATTTACATGATATCTCTATGTAGAGTCAGGAGAAGAGTAACGTCTCTGATTTGATGAAACGATTAGAGGAAAAAGCTCAGTCACATCAAGCAGCTGTTGCTGAAGTTGAGTCTCTGAAAGCAGAAAATTCAAACCTGGTTTTTGAGAAGGTATTTCGGTTCCCTGATTTGATTAACTACATTTTATTTGTAGTCAAGTTGATAAGAAGTTTCTAATAAGCAATTTTATGTTAAAAGGAAAAGTTCACTGGTGAACTTGATGCGCTGAAAGAGAAATTATTGGCTGAAGAGAAGGGAAGGTTGATACTAGAAGATGAATTAGTCAAATTAAAAAAGCGATCACTTGAGAATAGTGATGATGTTGAGGTAATGGAAGTTACTTAGCCTAAGTAACTGAGATGTACCACCCAGGTTACTCATCATATGCCGATATGAAAATTGATTGTAAATGCTCCAAATTTTTGCTGTATTACAGGACAAGAAACCCCATGTCAAACAGCACATGAGAGAGTCATCGTCGTTCCGATCTGCCATGGGTTTAAGTCGATCTTTTTCTGGTCAGAAGGCAACTATGGCCAAATTATGTCAGGAAGGAAAGATATTGTTCGGCCTTTATTCTCTCTATTTATTGTCTCCAACGTTCAAAATACTCGTTTCCGTCTTTATTCAATCTCATAGATCCTGATTATTATGTTCTGCCTTCCAACAGTTGGGCTTGAAAAAATACTAAAGCTGTTGTCATCAGAAGATATTGAAGTCCAAATGCATGCATTAAAGGTTGTAGCCAATCTTGCTGCTGAAGGTGATTACTTCTACCATCGTTATTATACTCCATTTGTCCAGTCTCTTATTTACGTTTTCCCTTTTTAGGTGTTGTGGTCAATTCCTTATGTTTCTATTCTTGGCTGACTGATCTGAAATTACTTAATTGCTCTCTAAATTCTTTTATTTCATGCTTATTTGTCAGGTGGCTCTAGTCTTATTTACATGTATATGCGTATATAAGTAGTGAGTACATCCTTCTTTTTGTAAAAAGCGAACATAAAATTCACCTTGGCTGAGAAATTATTAGCTATGCCTCACTGTCCTTGGCACGTCATATTTTCAAAAAATTTCTAAAGAACTCAACTCTCAGATAGAGTGCTTTCATTTCGTCGGCTTTTGGTCGGACCTATGTTGTGGAATGCAGAAATTAGGTTATATAGATTGTCCTGTGTACTGCTAGTCTCAAGGAAGAGAGATCGGGGCTTAGGGCAAAGGAAAAGAAGCTTTACCGAAAGCTTAGGCTTCTGGTTTTTTTTTCCATGGGGTACACTCTCGGGGTAATGTTCCGTTATGGAGAATTTCTTCTTGATGGCAGTGTTTTACAGCAACACTATTACTATGTCGAAGCGTATAGTAACAATGAAAGAAGTAGGACATTCTGTCATCTTTATAAGCTCTTTGCTAATCAGATCAGTTAAGGTTGTTACCGCAATACAACCAAAATTGATTGTAGGATTCACTTCACTTTGGCGTTGATGGGGGAGAGGCTCCAGGAGTGAATGATGTTCTTTCTAGTATAGTTTGACAAAAAATCTAGTGCTAATGTCATTTCCTGATTATAAATCCGCCTTGTTTGGTGTATTAAAATGACAAAAACTTTGACATAAAAGGGACGGCTCTCATATACAAACAAAATGTTGAAACTACGCTTTCTAGCTATCATGACTACTGTATCCATGAAGAGGAAATTATTACCAGGAGGGATGGAGCACTTCAGGCGTAAAAGTAATATCATAAAATGATTCTTATGATTTGAAGTACCACTAGTCTGCCAATGAAACCATTTTCTCACTTGAGTAATGCAGAACTTTTTTCACCCCCCCCCCCAATTTGTGGGAGCCATTGTGGCACTGGGGTATTGTTGTTGTGTCCTTCACCAAAACAAATTATGTCCTTTTTCAGATATTAATCAGGAGAAGATTGTGAATGATGGTGGTCTAGATGCTCTCCTAATGCTTTTGAGGACGTCACAGAGTACTACTATTCTTAGAGTGGCTTCTGGAGCTATCGCCAATTTGGTGCTTAACGGTAAACTCACGCACCTTTTACTATCTATAACATCAGTGTTGGGGTATCAATTCTTCCTTTGGTCATGATTATTAAATATGGTAATGGTCATATCTGGTCTAAAAGCAGATATTATAGTTTAATCACATCCACTGCCTTGGTTTATGGCATGATTGTCGACTGTGGTCTTTACTTCTAAATATCGTCGACAAGAAGTACCCTGGACTTAGTTTTGGTCCTCAGATGTATGTGGGTCTACTAATTCTCGAATAACACCCAGCAACTCTGGTTGAGCTCCAAATATTTGGGAGTGAAGAACACAATCTACAATCACTGATAGATATTTTCCTTCTTGCGTCCTTCCTGGCTAGATGTTTGTGTCGACCTTGTACATAGTTTGTACTTCGTATTTAATAAAATTAAGACGTTCAACTTACAAATTTTTGTATCTCATTTTCTATGCAGAGACTAATCAAGGCTTGCTAATGAGCAAGGGAGGTGCACAACTTTTATCAGAGACAACATTGAAAACAAATGATCCTCAAACTCTTAGGATGGTTGCTGGAGCAATAGCAAATTTGTGCGGAAGCGGTAAACAATACCTGAATATAATTTCTTGAACATGCCATGGAGAGGAAGTCAGCACACCATTTTCTGAATATATATTTCTACACATTGCTTTTTAATTTTAGATGGGAGTGTCTTCTGTTAATTTATATATTGGTGAATATTTTGTGGATCTGGCAAGTTGTGTTGATTTTCTCATATTATGGGTTCATTCCAGTGTCATTACACTCGGCACTCCAACAGGATGGCGGCATCAAGGCACTCGTGAGCATGACTGGATCTGCAAATGATGATGTAATTGCGCAGGTGGCAAGAGGGTTGGCGAACTTTGCCAAATGTGAAACCCGTGAGGTCATTCAAGGTTTGTTTAAACTAACATTTGTATTCAAGAATGACATCATCTTTGATAGTCACTACTACGTATATAAAAAGTCACCTTCAACAGGTCATAAAAATGGCCGCTCACTTCTTATGGAAGACGGTGCACTTACATGGTTGATAGTCAACTCTAAAACTACTTCAGAATCAATCAGACGACATATTGAACTTGCTCTATGCCATTTGGCACAAAATGGTAAGTATGCTAACGGTGTTGGTCATCTAAACATCCTTCAACTTGATTGGCTATTCTTGAGCTTGCTTTATTATCAGTTGCCGAGTACCATGTTAGATGATTTTGGCCATTCTTGAGCTTGCTCCATTATCAGTTGTTGAGTACTATGTACTATAGCTTTTGGATGTGAACCCCACCCTAATGTCAAATACCAAAATAGACTTTGGATTGGACATAAAAATCTTATAGGACCATCTCAGTTTATGGCACTATTATATGGTTTCGATAATCACGGAAAACACAGTTACGCTTAAACCTGATTGTATGTTTTTTGCAATTACTCTTGGGCGGTGGATATTGTTGTAGCGTCTTAGTTTTTGACCGAAGTGAAATATGAGCAAAAAGGCATGCTATTTATAAACTTAAATTTGCAATAAATGAGTTGCGTATTTAATTTGAATCAAGCGATGTTATTATACAATGTTCTGACAAATTGCTGCTTACTGGAGTCTGATTATTACGCTGTCATTTTTCCCAATTTCTTCATCATAAATTCATAAATGTGATTTTATCATGCAATGTTGGTCTCTAAATGCAAAACGAATTTATTGTTGCAGAGGATAACACACAAGATTTCATATCAACGGGTGGATTGAGAGAAGTTATGCGAATATCATCTGAATCTGCCAGAGAAGATATCCGCAACCTCGCTAAAAAGACTTTGAAACTGAATCCAACGTTTCACGCACATTTGCGAGCAGATAGATAACATTAGTATTAATAATCAGGAGTATAATTTAACATGCAGTAGTCATGTCGATCACACAAAGCAGAAGTATCTGATATTCCTATCATGAATCATGTATGTAGTTTTAAGACTGTAAGGTACTCCTAGAGTCCTAGGAGACCTGATGTGTAGGAGTTCGACGTCACTGCAGCGTATATGGCAAACTTATTTATTCACTATTGTCTACCTCCTCTGTTTCATCAACCTTTGATCCAGATAATGTAAACAGATTTACTGGTGTGAGTACTGTCAGAAAATACAAGTTTCTAAAACCACAATTCGAGATGAATGTTAAAATGTCAGCGCTCGCGCACCTCTCATCTGTACCGCTGTATCCATCCAAGAAGACTTTAACGGCGCAGTGCACCACCACTCTTCCTCTTTTTTCAATTGTATGGTGAGTACATATGTATGATTATGACGTATACCCTTAAAATAAATTCGCCTTATTACTGTTCTTTTATTGTGGACATCACTTGTATATTAAGAGAATAAAAAATCTCAAAAATTTACCCACCAAAACAAATCTGCTTAAATGAGAAAATAAGACTTTATTTCATTATGTTATTATATTTACATTAAGATATAATCTAAAAAGTGAAATGGTTCACTGTTTTAAACACGTGTACTTATTTCCTAAACTCTAAATTATAATCATTTAATAAAATAAACAAAAATGGTATAATTCTAAAAAGTGAAATTGCTCACTGTTCTAAATTAGAGAATGACTTAACACGTACTTATTTCGAATAAAAAACCTACAAATTGTTACTCCCTCCGTCCCATTCATTTGTTGGCCTTTTATATTCTTTGTGAAGAGTATTTTAATCAAAGGCCAACAAATGATTGGGACGGAGGGAGTATTATTAGTTTCACAACAAAAAACAATTGTGTAAATTATTTGAGAAAATTTATAAATTGAAATCATTCGTTTTTTGGTAAGAAATATTTCATCAAAATATACATTTCATGGACTCGCTCAACTCTTTCGGTTAGTTTTGCGGATCTCATATTAATATAAAAGGGGTGGAATTTGAAAATTTAATGACGTATTAATTTAAAAGCTTTAAATAATACATTAAAAAAGAAATGCTCTATTGATACAGTGCATTCATGTGAGGGACTAAACTAGTTTATGTACTAAATCGGCCAACCGAATAGTGAACTCTTCAAACAAGGCGATAATGATTCACCAAATCAGAAGGAAAAATCAATCAAATAATTAGCAATACAATGCCGTCACTGAACATCTAAAGCTAAATCGTTTCTCAGATTTCTCAATAAGGCTTGCAACCTACTGCACCATATATCCGATATTCAAGAAGGCCAGACACTATCACTTCCGATGCCTTCGTTTGGCTTCAGCTCACTTCCGATGCCTTCGTTTGGCTTCAGCTCTCTGCCTCTTCTCATCATCCCATTCACGCTCATATACTCTGGAACACAATGATCAAGGATAGACTCTATTTGAATATAATATACTACCACCAATGAACACAACAGGTAAATTGTCTCAAAAATGAAAATTCTACGATTTTAGACGACTATACATACAACATTACCCTAGTGCCTCAATGGTTCCCGCAAATCGCGGGGTAAGGGGGGTCGGATGTACGCAATCTTACCCTTGTGTTAGCAACACAAAGAGACGGTTCCCAAATGACGCAAGATGAAAATTGCGTCAAAAACTACATCGAATGACTGGTAATTCAAGATAGAATGAAACACGGTCACTTTAGTGAGCTATTTTGCTTGTTCCATCATAGTGCGGAACCAAAGAATAATGAGTCTTTGGCTCCATAGAAAAATGGAAGATTTAGACGACTAGACATCCATAATAAAAATCCTTGATTCATGATAATAATAGTGTAGCAGGACTACTGAGAAATATTTATGACTTGTAGCAAAAAATTGTGAAAAGTACGGAAAAGTGGCACGTAAGTTTGAAATTAGCAAAATAGTGAAAAATGAACGGTATTTTTGAGAGAGAGCGTACTTCATATACGCTACCTCTGACATATAGCCAAATAAATAATCGGTGCACAGAGTCTGCAGCAAGGTGCTCATATTTTTAAAGTACGTGAAAAGATGCAGCATATATAATAAGTCTAAAGGATACGGTTCAATATCACGGCGTGCAATCTTGCCAGCTGGTTCCTTAACGTGCATCCTTATGCCAGGTTCTTCGAAGTAAGCTGGACGCTGCACAATTGAACTTTTTCTGTCTCCTCTTTCTCTGCCATCATAAGGTTGAGACGTGCCAATGGACATTGAAGATGGAGGAGCAACAGGGGAATGTTCACCAGGTTCGCCACCAGGAATATGTTCTCGTTTAAGTTTCCTCCTCTTTGAAGCAGCAGCTGAATCCATTTCCTCTTTTAAAAGAATTTCTCGATCCCTCTCCCGTTCACGTTCTTTCTCCCTTTCTCGGTCATCCACCTTATACAACAACAGCTAATAAGTCTTCATGAACATGTAAAAGACATACTCGTGCCAAAATGCAAAAAAAGATTGGGCAAACTACAGATTAGCAGCACATGATAGAAATGAATGACACATGCAAATCGTCGAAAAATATCAACATACATCAACTACAACCAGCAGACACTTGGGACCACAACACTGATGTATCAAGTGGGTATCTGAAAGCACACTACTATTCTCTTGGAAAAAAGGAATGGGTTTGTCAGCGGTCTACTGCTTTTCTTGATCTAGCTAGATTATATTAGCATATAAGGTCTTCTATACAGACTGATATATCCATCAGTAATCTAGCAAATCCAAGAATTAAATGCAAATCAGAAGAGAGGAGAGGCAGAAGAACAATGAAGAAAGCCGTCATATGGCAAGTTTGAATCAGTATAACTAGTCCCTGAAGACCGTGGATTGAAAATAAGAACCTTAAGACAAATAGGAGAACACAAGAACTGCAGACAGAATCAACTCAAAACCCAATATAAATTCAAGGAACTACAGTGAAGTTAACTTTCAGATATACCATCCATCTGCAAAAAAATCAGGATGGAGTATTGAACCAACGTACGGAGAGGTCAGCTGTGCTTACTACACTAAATGACCATACAATAGCAATTTAAAGGCTTTACCAAGGTCCAAGAATTGCTCTCACCAAAAGAATCTGATGATTTTAAACTATAGGTATTTTTACAGAAAGTCAGATTCGACTGCCTATTGTCAGTACCACAGAATAAGACGTGATAACATACCTTGATTATCAGAGTATCCCTCTCTTCCCGCTTTCTATCTCTAAGTTCCTCTTCTCTTCTTCGCTTAGGATCATCTTGAACAGTTGACAAGTTTTCCTCTGACCGCCTACGTTCTTTCTCTTCTTGCATAGGAGAAAGCCTCTGAGCATGTCTACCAGTTCCAAATCTCCTGTCAAAATCATCATCTCGCCGACTGGCATTAACAGATTGTGGAACCACGTGAGGTGGTAAAGGTGGCGGAGGTGGCAAATTCTTAGAATGAAATCGATCTTCATTATGTGATTTATCACTAGAGGCTTCACTGTAACGCACTTTAGCTCTCTCATCCTTGCTTCTATCATCTCTCGATTTCTCGTTGAGGCCATCGAAACTCCTATCAGTTCTCCGTTCAGAAACCCTTTCAACTGAACGCTCTCTTCCATACCTCTCCATCGACCTGTCCCTCAATTTAGCAGATGAAACATCATCTAGACGACTCCGCTCCGATCTTTCCCGATGCTCTCTATCATACTTTTCACCGCTTTTCTCCTTTGATCTATCGATAAGCTTATCAACGCCTCGGCCTAAAGTTAATTCATCTTCTCCTGACCTATCTAAATCTAATGGACATAACTTGTCTGTCACTTTTTGATCAATAATCCTCTCTCGGTCAACGGTAACCTCCACATCTCTCATATCAGAATCACCCTTACGCCGTTTATGCGACCTATCCTGGTCATCTGCGGGACTAGCTCTTTTCTGTTCTCTTGCAATAGGCTTGCCTGCAGCATCATACCTAGGAGAATGGCCTGGACGATGTGGGGCCCGATGAGCATCAGAATGATCAACATCATCGTCTGTCAATGAACCCCTCAAATCAGAAGACTTTGTGAGGCCACCATCGCCCCGTATTTCATTGACTTCTAAATCTAATTTTCCATATGCACCCTCAGTTCTAGGTGGACCTGAACTGCCATTATTAGCAGACGCACCTACAATATTTGTGGGCCCTATTTGCCTACTTTCTGTAACATGAGTTATAGAATCTCTCTCAACACCAGACGCACCACTTGCTCTACCAGCAGTTTTTGCTGATTTAGCATCATCTTTAGGATCCGGTTTAAGAGGCCTTGAACCCGATCCAGGCAAGGCCCGTTTAGCCGTAGCTCTTAGCTGTACCAAAACAAAAGTAACTTTGAATAATAACAAAAAAAAAGTTGGCTAGCAGCATATCAAGCTCTAAATGAGCAAAATAGTGGAAATTACAAACATTGATCAAAATAACTCCAAGTATTACTCATTATGCAGAAAGATTCCATCACTGATAGATATCAAAATCATTCTTCACCAAAGAGAATGGCAAAGAAAGCTCAACTAAAGTACTAACCATACATGAAACTCGGTTCATGGTAGAAAAAGAATGAAACTATGGTCATGGCAGAAAAGGAATGAACATATGCATTGTTAGACAAATGCTAGACATTAACTGAATCACATAGGAAGAATGTTATTGATACACAACCTACGTTGCTCAGTCGGGTCAAAGCGGGCCCGAGCTCGAGCCGAGCTCATCCAAACTCGAGCCGAGCCCGAGCTCAGCAAGGCTCGGATCGGAAGTTTGTTTGGCTCGTTTTTAGTCAATTTTAGTATAATTTCAATACTTTTATATTATACTAATTTTAAATAATATGTTATTTTGGTACTAAAAAGTATGCTATAATAGTATATTCTAACATTTACTAATTATATTTGTTTTTTAGAAAAAAAATTGGGTTAACTTATACTTAAAAATGAGCAAATGTATTGACCAACCGAGCTCAACTCGAGCTCGAGCCGAGCTTGAACTTTTTCCGAGCCGAGCTCGAGCCTCAATTTTTGGAGCTCGACGAGCTTCGAGCCGAGCCCGAGCTAATCTATTTTAAATACTTTCTAATCTATTTTCCTCTAAACTTGAAAAAGAAGTTGGGCAAATAAGACTTAAAATCGTTAAATATAACTTTAAATAGTTTCTAATCTATTTTCCTCTAACTTTGTGGTGGTGAACCTCCTAATCTAGCACTTCTAGCAGAAGCGTCGGACTAACAAGTGTCGGGTAGAAATCCATAACCAAACCAATGTCTAGTCGTGATGACAAGGGTACAGCTCTAAAGGAGAAGAGTCGGAGTAACATAATTAACACAACCTCAAACAAATGACTCCGAGGAATCAAGGATATAACATAACATTTCAAATCCTTAAACCCCAAAATGATTAAGGGTTGGCTGACATGAACCATCCTTTGAAACAATCACTTGCCGGTTACACACCTAAAAATACAAGGGGAGAAATAGGAAAGGGCGAAAAGGGAAGGAGGAAATGATAAAAAGAAATTGATCTAAACTAGGTATAAAAGTGATAAAACTAAAAATTCTTTTTCCTTGTCATAGAACTTAGATGCAAAAATGATCAATTAATAGAAATAATTAAAAATTCGAAGAAACAAAAATTAATTATAAAACTCCCAGTGTTTCATAAATAATTTCCATTTTAACTTTACCAGTAATCGAAACTACACGTTGACTATATTTTTATAAACGCATGTATTAATTATTTTCGTTGTAAATATATTTTCATGAAAGATTTTTTGATAACAAATGTAAATATTTTAGTTTCATATTGTAGTTGATATACAAAATTCACATATTCTCCTACAAAATATTCACATACTCATGGTTCAAATATTAAAACCTTGACTAAAAAGTCAGATAGGAAGGGTCTTCACATAGGGACTGGTAATGTACGAGTCTTACAGCATGGAAAAAAAAGATGCTTATGGCGTACAATGGGTAGAAATGTGAGTATTAAGATGAAATGTAACTTTTGAGACCAAAAGGACAAGGCTTTACGGATAATCTGCTATAAGTATTAAGATGAAATGTTCAAGCAAGCCACTTAATACAATAATACAAAAAACATTGTTCCAGTAAAACCCTTTACTAACTGAAACACGGATATTGGCAATTACCTAATAATTAACAAACAGATTCTCAGCTTCGTATTTCAAAATTCAAATATTCACTTACGTACAGATGTTATAGGACAGTGTGATTACCTCAGTTTCAGATGCTCTCGCTGTTTGCTTTGCAATGTTATCATCCATTGTCTTACCAGAAACCTCCTCTACTAGCTTTTGACTCTCCAACGACCTAGATATTCCTACTGATGCACCACTCGACTGCGCTTCTGCCCCACTTGCACTTTTCAACTTAGTAACACCTGAACCACTCTCTGGCCTCTCCAACCTACCATCAACAGACTTCACTCGTATTGTTTGGTCTTTATGAGAATTCACAGAATCCAAAGCTTGAGCTTCACTGGCATTTCTTCCCACAATGGGTTCGGTTAGAGATACACCAATTCCTGAACCATTACTAGTTGACCTCAAAGCCACTGTCTGCGCGGGTTTTAGTTCAACGTATCCCATCCCAAATTCATCTTCTGTTACCCAGGAAGACTGGCCAAATGAACGAAGCAGTTAGGTATGAATTAACAAAAAAGGATAATATGTAACATGTCACACCAAACGTTTTTTCTCCACACAATAAAAAAATTCACACGGGTATGCATGCGTACTATTTCATAGGCATATGGTGATCAAAATCTAAAAACAAATACAGCCGACACAAGTCATTTATACTACGTATATATTTTTCCCTACAATTCTTTAGCTTTTGCCAATCATAAATTCTGTTCTCGAGGACAGCCTATCTCCTCTAAATCACTTCCTCCCAGTTTGGCTGCTGCTTTGCTAAGCTGGCTAAAACACAGCCGCATTTCTATGGAAGTCAACACAGCATCCGCTGTCAGGGAATTCATGGGTGAGAATAAGCAACGGCTTCATCCCACGCAACATAGCGAACAAAATCTCTCATATATTTCTCTCATAACACAGCACACCCTTGCTGATAGAATATACACATGATGGTCTGAAAGAGTGGTAACCTTGCCATCCCCTTTACTTTGCGTTCATATCTGGTTATTTTATGATTGATTTACATCAGAAGAGTTATAATAACAATTAAGAGTGCTACACTACTGTAGAATAATAAATCCTTCAAAAAAATATACAAAAGACAAAATCCCCACAATTATGTCAGAAAATCGTAACAAGTACCTAAAACACCCATGAGGACACAAAGTAGAGAATCTGTCAGCACATGTAACAGAGTTTTTGAAATTCGCCAAAATGATTGTTGAGTTTTATTCCTTACCACAAATGCACACCAGTAAGTGGTAAAGATAGAGTAAACTGACAAAATTACCACATGATAGTAAAATATACACTTTGAGAGCTATAGTAAAATAATAGTGCCTTCCAGCTGCAGTTACTTGATTAGTTGTTTTATACTTAAGTTGCTCTTGTATTATGCATACCTGCTTGTCGCAGTTGGGGTATGAGAGAGCAATTTTGTGAAACAATGTGGTATCACCGACTACATCACTACATACATGCAAAGATAATGATTTCAAACTTAAAATTGACAGACATGCATTGAGATATTGATCAATCTCCAATTTAGATTGATTACCAGTTGCCTAACCTTTTTATTTGAACCCTTCCTACTGAACACCATTTTATTACAGGACTTGTTCCCACTAGAAATATAGAGAGAGAACATGTGTCAAAAGGGAAAGGAGCAAGAAAGAGTTATGAAAAGAGACGAGAAGCTGAGGGTGGGGTTGGACTATGAGGGAAGGGTAGAAAGTAGAATGGTCAATTGACCACTTTTCTTAAAAAGGGAAATATATTTGAATCTACTTCTTTCTGTAGGGGAAATATTTAACCTCACTCTTACAATTCTTAAATACGAACAAACAACAGCATTACGCCCAGTGCCTTAAGGGCCCAGCAAACAATTAATACAATTCTTAATACAACAACAAAAATTCAAACGAGCTCTTGGCAGGGTGTGCCTATAATTAGCCCATTCAAATTCGCTTGAGACACGTTCCAGAATGATTTTTTACACAAGTCTAAAACTAGCCCTATAAAGGAATTGATCAGATTTGTAGTTATGCTTAAAAAATGATTTCCAATCAACAACATACAAACTGCAACCTATGAGTACTATGAATTTACCTTTCTAGCAGCGAGTGCAGCTGCCACACCAGTAGCTAGAACTTTCAAATCTTCTCTTTCATCACCTTTGATCTTTGCAACCTGTCCATGTGACGTAATATCAGGGTATACCATTTGATATTGATTGTACTTTAATGTGATTTAAATTTATTTGACTACTCACTCGTTTCTCAATGTTAATCCCACTCTTTCTAGTAACAGGAAAAACACTTGATATTTTTGTTAGCAATATCAGACCATTACGAATTTCCATATATTCCACAGACTCCAAGCACTGTATCAGCAATCGCGTGATTCTTTGACTCCATTTCCAGTGCACCTAAAAAAGAGACTCAATGAGTATCCTTTACCTTAATGAAAATCACAAAGAAATCTACAGTACAATAACCTACATGTTCGCACATAAAATATCCACAATTATATATATTGGTTTAACACAAAAATATCCACAATTGTATGTATTGGTGAAACACTTTAAAATTTGTCTTAACGCAGAACAGGGATGCATGCAGAAGCCAAAATAATAGCTGAAGTACAACTCCCAAGTCAAGGAAAACAACTAGTGCCTATCGACACAACTAAAAAAAAGCATGTAGACGCAGAAAAGTATCAATGACATTCCCTCTAATCCTATAAATTACCCACTTAATTTTGGTACGAAGATTTAGGAGAGCATATGGTATGTGCCATTGTTGAGGAGCGGGTAGATTAATTGAGGAGTAACAATGTGAACTTTCTTCCCTCACCCCAGTTGCCAAACTGCCCCACCCCTCACAACACAGTCGCGCCACACTCTCTCCCCCTTTCAGCTCCCGTCTTCACATATGGACAGTTCATAAAATACCCCTACAGTCAGTTTCCTGAATACTAATCTGTGATGAACACAACATAAGTAGCCACACTCAAACATAATTCAATAAATAAGTACCTAAATAAGTTTCTTAAAAAAGTAACGAGACAAAAAGAGTAGGCTAACACGAGAAATAGGCATGAATGCAAAAAAAAAGTGAGCACTAGACAATCATAGTGAGTTACATCATCAATCCTCAAAATCAAAGAGAACACAGAGTAATAGGGATTTAAGACTCATTGAGCCTCACCTTTATGAACTGGCCATATGTGACACGCTGACTATTTGGATATCTATAATAGACTGCAAACCCAGGCATGTTACCACATTCACGTTCATAAATTGTCTCAGCACTCTGAAACAAATTGCCAGTATCGTTAGATAAATTTACCGATAACAAAAAGACCTACACTGCAAAAAAAAAATTACCTTCCATTTGTAGGCCATTTCCAATGTCTCAAACAAGAACCTGCCAAGCCTACCAGCCTCATACTCAGTGCAGCAGCATATCATGGGGTGTAGAGTTTTGCATATTAAGACATCAATATGATTGACTGTATTAAAATACGGAGTGCCCAATGAATGAAGAGTTTGGACAAACTTGGCACAGTAAATAGCATCAGGCATGCTGAATGTACAACGAGGAAAAATACAACGCTGCAGGAACTCCATGTTAATTTTCAATGTATCAGGACAAGAGCTCAGCCAATTATCTTTTTCTCTAGCAAGTCTCTTGCGAACAGAAGCAACATGGTCCTCATGTTTCTGAAGCTCGCTTGTCAAACGATCCAACGTTTCTTGAATCCTCTCCTTCTCTTTCTTCCTCTTAGCGATTGCAGAACTTGAGTTATCAGAAAGCTCATCTAACGCATTGAGAGCTGCATGCTGCTTGACAATTTCAGACTCATAGCGATTCCTTGGAACATAAAGATCATACAATGTCAAACCCCAGAAAGTGGCATATAGATCCGGGGAAAGGCTATTCCATGCTTTTGAGGGTAACATTGTTCTGATCGTATCAAGAAGATCCGACCATCTGCACAATCCAAAACACATATCAGCATATACTAAGAGCAATTAGCCACTCGTTAGACCATCCCATTTAACTATATATTCCACCAGACACCAGTATATCGATTAAGGTATCGACTCACTAACTCAAAGAATGACTACCCCATTTCTATACGCCACTCTCATGAAGAGAGATTAACATAAGGTCATACATGAATATGTACTAAGAAAGAGAAACAGTTGAGTTCAGTGATCGCAAGGACACGGCAATGATGCGTATCCCACAATTACAATGTACAACTACAGGTGCGAAAGAAAGACAAAGAAATACCTCCCATGTTTTTTAGAGCCCAAATTCAAAGCCAATGAACTAGTACCAATTGGGTCTGATTCTTTTGCCATTCCTTTTTCAACATCACACATGGGCCATGAAACAGACTTGCTTTCACACTTAAAGAGCCTCATGACAGGCCGAAAGATCAAGAATGCTACCTGTGAGGCAGGGAGGTGAAACAATACACACTTGTAAGGCTGAAAATAGGCAAGACTTTTATTCTATTACAAATTTGGGAATAAAGTCAACCTCGGGATCAAGGTGGTATAGATGGACAAGATCATTAAGACTGGGTATCAGCTCTGCATAAGCAGCTGCGGGACTGACTGCACTACATAGGAATTCCACATACTGAAGAAGAATACCATGACATCTGTCAAACTGTTCACACACCATTTTTATATAAGGTGCATCTGCATTGATAACAACCCTACAAAACAAAATAAGTTGATAAAAAATACATCCTAAAATATTAAAAAGGAAAATTGAACAAAACTACAGATTGCATAAACTAAAACTATGTTCCCCTAAGGGCCCTCACAGATTTGCTGACCAATCCTAATCATAATTGATATTCAGCACTTATTATGGTATGAAAAAATTGAACAATAATACAGAGTATTTATCTGACCGAGATCCAACAGCACCATTTGTGTTTATGGCCTGATAACATAAATTAAGAGGGATGAGATGCCAATATGCTTTCGAAGTTCTACTGGCACACAAACTTCTAGTAACTGGTTAGGCAGAGCAAAAAAATATTTAACATTGGAACTTTTACAAGAGGAGGATGTAGGAGCGTGAAAAAGAATTTAAGTGAAGTATTACATAGGCGAGAATATCTGAAACAGAAATGTCATAGTGGCCAAATAAAAAAAAAACTATAATTCATGCAATCAATTTAAAGAGAAGTAGCATATCTCACACTGAACGATATTGGGCAATAAGCAGCAAAAGAGGGATTGCCAGCTTTGGCTCTTCTTTGGGAAGCAGAGAGTCTCTCAGTCTATTTGTAGATTTAATCAATCCCTGCATACGATATAGAATGTACACTAATTACAGATACAGTAAGAAGACCAACTGTTCTAGATGCTAATCCTATTCGAATGAAAACAGAACTATATCACGTTAGGAACAACTATAGGATGCCGGGAGGGCACTGAAGGGTAATCCATTTCTATTGAGGGGTTAAATGTGGACTTGAAGACACCTCAGCAAAATCAACATATGTGTTTGAATCTATTAACCAGCTCCAACATTGAAAAATAATAAGAGCCTATTACGATGTATAAAAAAACAAGTAGGATTCTCATTCGTCCACCCTTTCAAAAAAGTTAAACAACCAACGGTCCAAATGAAATGAACACCTGATTTACGACAGACACACCATTATTTTATAATAATAGAAAACCCACTCATCAAAAAAATTTGTAGAAAATCCCAGACTTTCGAAGGCCCTCTGAGTGGCACTTGTGACACAGAAGAAGACTAGCCTGTTGGCCAAAACAATTGACACACTTCAGTTAAAACTTTGTAAGTATATTAACTATGGTTTATCCTAACTCCTAAAAAGTAAAAGATCTGCAAGTTACACAGTAATTAAGTTCATGGAACAAGCCAAACAACTTTTGATGTAACAAGTCAAAGTATACACCAAACGTCAAAAATTCTTCTCAACTGAACTACCTTGTTATTTCGGCTAATGCCAAATGATGTTGCCAGAGACCGAAGAGTATCACCCCCTGCCATGGAATCCAACTGCTCTTCTGTCATATTTTCAGTATATTGAAAATTTGCCATCTGCTGTATCAACTCCTACAAGATGGAAATATGTAGGACTGAATATTCACAAAACTTAAAACAATTCCTACAAGATGAAAATATGTTGGGACTGAAATTCACACAACTTATAACCTACAACAACCAAACACATGTATAAATTAGTATCAACAGAAGCAATATTAAGCAGTGTCTTTTTTAAACACAAACATATTGTTTCCTGATTGCCCACCCATCTTGATAATAATAGTCGCATCGACTGACATCCAGATCAGAATAAAAGATGCATAAATAGTCTATGAGCCAATATCCTTTGCTCCAACATATACCAAAGTCACATTATAGTGGCTTGGCTAAACTCCACATAATTAAGCCTTCAACTTTTGAAGAGTATGGTATAGTCAATCTAATTTAACACTGTCCATGGGAAAATATTAATGCATAATTTCAATTGTTGGTACTCGGTATATCATATATGTACGCAAAACATAAAAGAGAGTCATTTTTTTCAAGAAAATAAGTAAGGAAGCTATGTTTTGCAAACTTCTACCAGTATAAGGGGTTACTTGTGACAAAAGTTACTCCATAAAATAATTATACTTTCTCCATTCATTCCACTTCCATATGTTTGTTCAAGATATGTGAGAGAAGTTTGAACAACCATAAGAAGTTGCTATAAAAGTGTACCTGCAGCAGAATAAGTTCTGTCCCTTGACCCCTTTTCAAGTTATTTATAATATACTGAAAAAGACCCCTCAGCTCCATTGACGGGTACTTCTTGCACCTAAAAAAACACAGTGGCTTTATGAATGAAAAACATGACCAAGGAATGAGGTAACTCGCCAGAGTCAAATGTAAAATGGCAGATTGATAAAAAAACATAAAACTAGAGGCAGAGAGAAAATTTTGATAATTTACGACTCAGAAGCCAAATAAATTGATAGTGAACACACAAACCACTATACAACATGACACTTAATGGTACATATCTAGGCCAGTTCAGGTTCATGCAACATATAAACTCCAAAAAAACAAATTTCTCATTGAAGTACAGCACTTGAATTAATAATCACTTACAATAAAGAAAGACCAAAACATCAATTTCAGTTGATGATAAACTAGTACTTCATAAATATTGCCCAGATATTCAGCCAGAAAGATTACGGAGGAGGACTACAGCCGCATATCACCCAGCGGTCATGTCTGAAGAATTTCCAAATAATATACAATAGTCCACAATTCACCAATCCACTTGCTCCTCCAAAAAAGAAATACCTCAAAAAAAGACTACTTGATGTAGGCAGCAGAAGTGAATCTGACATACCATCTTTCTAAGAATTTACTGGTATCAGGGGAAAACGACACCAGAAAATCTTGTCAACAATGAAGCACCCTGCTTCAATTTCAACAAACTTCCAATGCTTCTTCAACTACCCTTCAGTTGAAGAATGACCAATGTTCCAAATATCAAGTACACAGAGAATAGTGACAATCCAAGTGACCACACCACAAATGCAAGAATACAGTCACTTGACATGTAACAACTGATACTATGGAAGACATCATAAATCTTAGTTTTTCACGGTTCAATTCCAATAGGGCTAACGCTTTATTGTTATTATGGAATTGGATATAATGTACGGGTTACAACATACAAATGCCTCCATCAGCGACAAATATTTAATGTAACAAAAGTTGGTACAATTTAACGTCAAGCTTCTCGGTTATTTTATGGAAAAAGCCTTGATATACAACCCTTGCAATTACTACAGGGGAAAGGCTGTATAAGTTGATCCTCTCTTTACCGTTCTAAAAGCGAGAGCCTATCCAGAGGGACCGAGATAATGATAATGAGGGAGTCCAAAATCACAAATTCTCTTCAATCAAACAAGTTACCACAGCATCTAAGGATTCAGAAAGACACCTCATTAAGGTGCCTTTTATATCTTTCCCCTCACATTAAAGACGTCCAAGAGCAGAGCTTTATGGCTATTATAAACTCCAGAAACTCGTATCTCTTTAAAACATAAAGCTTGGGAAAACCTTTTGGTGAAAAAGGTGCCTTCTTTTGAACTAGGTAGATGAGTGTATACTATGAAACTCACTTTCTTTGTAAGTGTCCTTTGTTCTTTTTGAAGTGAGTTTCTATCCCATGAAAGGAAATGCAGTGAATTGGTTTGAGCGAGCAAATAAGGAAAATTTAGAGGATCCAGACAAATGGAGGAAGTACTTGAACTCAAGTCCAAAGATTTCTCATGATACCAAAATAAGAACCAGAGGACAAAAGACCCCAAAATACAAGACTTCTATTCATCATAAAGCAACTACCGGTCTCATTATTAACTATCAGACCATAATGATGCCCAATATAACGTCAGATAATACACAGACATGGCCCATCAACAGAACAAATCCCATTCCGAAAGCTAGTCTCGTTGCCACAAAGGATTCAGGTAATGAGTAATATCAAAATCCAAAGAAAATTGCATGAGCACTCGGAGACAGTAGTCCATCTACCAACATAAGAAGAAAGCATTTCAGAAATTTATGCACCGACGCACTACATAACCATAGAAGAGGAGACTTTTAGTTCGGTCAGCCAATTGTTGTGTCTCCACATCAAGCTTATTATTAAACCTTAACCATTCTGAGGGAATCATGACCAGCAAAAACAACCAAGCTGAGATCTAAGAGGATATCTCATCACCCAAAATTTTCTTACATCAATTAAAATCTTCAACCAACCAATAACCAGTGAACATGTTCTGGCACCACGAACCATGACAGTCATACCTTTCAAAACATGGACAATCTTAAGAAAACCATAGAAAGGTTTTCACTTATCAGCATACATACTAAGATCGAGCCAGGAAATGCATGCTGCCAACTGATATAACTCCCACCATTATGGCCATTGCTGCCTAAAGCACAACTTAGACAAACCAAGTCTCCTCCACCGATGTCAAACTTCATCCATTTTACAGAACATAGGACAAAAAATAGCGCAATAGAGTTTTTCCCCTTTATCATAGAGAAAACGGAAGAAGGGCCCACATCTGCCGACCGCCAATGGACATCTACAACCTTGACAAATAATTTAAACACCGCTAAAAAAGAAATTCAACTTCCATAACATGGAAAATCAAGTCTAGTTAACAAGGCACAATAAATAACGAGGTCCAACAACATAATTCAGCGTTACAACTGCTTCTGCCTATAACTAAACAAGGGGGACCAAATGTATGTATTTAAAATTTTCGGTCAATAATTGCATTCGGCTGCTGCTACTTACAAAAGAAGAGGTGTTGACAATCCACTCTAATTAACCAAATTGCACCAAACAAGCACATACATGTGTCAATCAGGCATGGAAACTATCATGAAACAGCATTTTTTTAATCAATCGATGCAACAAGTCCAACAACATTTTCCCAATACCTCAAAGGTTTCCCCATTTGGCGAGATAAGGACGTAACATGTCCCGCACAAACATAACTCCAGTATAAATGATGAAAATTATGTCGAGAGTTGCGAGGATCAACCAATATTTCACAATATAAGAAGTGCTAAAGTTTATTGTCAACAAGCGTCATATTCATAAGAAAGAGAAACTCTTTGGCTTAACTAACAATGACCAAAAAAACAATAAAGTTCAAGAAAGTCAAAAACTTATTTAAGGACGTGTAAAGAAATAGGCCAAAGATTACTGAAAAAGCATACATACAAATGTCCCCAAAATGAGGCCAAATATTGAAGCCAATCTGACAAGTTAAGCCCGTCATCTTTTAGCTTTGAACGACCTGTATGTGACAACCGCTCTATCACTACATATTCCAGAACATCATACTCCATCTGCAAAAACAGAACCAAAAACACAAATTGAGTATACAAAATATCATGACACCCCATAAAACTCACATCTTTACAGTAAAGATCAAAATTGACTTGTATGAGCATGATGATTGAGCAGAATGATAACTTACTCTTTAAAGTTTAAACAGAGAAAAAGCTGTTTAAAATCAAATTTAAAATAGCATTACTATGCAATTACTCTTGCTGGAAAATCAAATTGTCAGCAAGTTTCTGTCAAAACTATTTTAGAAGGCGAAAGAAGAGAAGAGTGAAAAAGGGTTAGATAGCCAGACTTTGGGAGATGGTTCCTTGACTGTTTGGCAGTGAACTTGGATTGAAAGGAACCGTCGTAATGTTGCCTCTTCATATCAAGAGTTCAAGTATCATCTTTTGAAACTATTATATATTTAGATCATATGCTTCATCCAAAATGAAACTTGACTTCCCTATTTTTTTATAGACAAGATTATGCATGAAAGTTTGAGAGCGTAATTAAAAACCTCTCATTATTATATCTGGGCAACGCAATTAAAGTGACATTTTTACGTATGGTTGTCACCCCCATCGTGTCTTTTTGTGGAAGGGAGCCACCTCTATGATATCTTTTGTACATGGATATCACTCTCTGTGTCCCTTAATCAATATTATATCTTACGTATTAAAAAAATTATTCAAAAAGGCAGCAAGTTCTAAAAAAATTGAAAATGGTGTGTGTAATCAACATTTTTTCCTTAAACAAAACAAAATAACACAGTAGTTCACTCTATAACTAAATGAAGATATTATGTAGTTAGCTATTATTCCATCACGGTAGTTAATAGAGATTATCAAGAAGACAAAGGTAAAGAAATGTAATGACAAAAAAATCAAAAGGAAGGCAACTTTCTTAGTCATTCGCAATTATAGTTACCTGTGTTAGATATTTAAAGGCATCCACAACGGGAGTGATCATATCCCTGTAAGCCTCGATCTGGGAAATATACAAGAGTGAGTCTTCAAAAACTTGGGAAAAAAAAATATGAGAGCACTTCTTACAGTATAGCAGAAATACCTGTTGAACAATTGTCCGAATAACAGTTAACGGGTTAGCATGAGCAAGCTTTGCAACCATACGGCCAAGCTGTTTTAAGTTCTCTTTCGCAAGCCGCTTCAAGATCCGTCTTGTGTCCAGCTACAAATGCAAATAGAAGAATAACATAAAGACATACAGTCAATAGGTTCAACACTTTAGGAATGTGTCATTAATAGTTACCAACTTAGTACTCACCTTTGCTGTTTGTCTAGCTGCCAAAATCATAGGTATCCGCTCATCATCCTTTTCCCATTCGCCATACAGACGGAATCTCACCTGAGTAGAAAATTTTCTTCAACCATTACCAAACATAAATCTCCAGAAAAGTGAAAACAAGACACGCCGTCTAAATAATTCAAACCTCATAGGGAAGAAGACTCATCACTTCCCAAATTTCTTGTCCAACAGCAGGATTTGCAGGCACCAACTGCAAAGAAGGAAGTAGACATGTTCCTAATGCTTCTTCAATCTTTGACCTAGCTTCTCTTAGATGCAGCCGAGGGCCAATATTAATGCCACCAACAGTTATAGGTGCCCCATCCCCCTTCCTAACTAGTTCAAGAGCTGAGAGGTAGTAAGCCTTTAAAACTCTGCAGACCTGCTCAAATAACCCCAAAAAAACATGTTCAGATAACGCAACAACGGGGGTAAAAAAAGGTGCACTTGGAAAACTTTACCTTTTGAAGCAACAATGTATCACGATATAGATAAGGTCCAGCGCTAGCAAGCATCTCAAAAAGCTCTTTAGATAGGAAAACAGGTGGCCAATTCGTCACAGGATCTGTTGAGTCCAAAGCTTCATGACCACTTCTAGTTATTTGAGAATGCATTTTGCGGACAGTATCATAGGCAGAAGAGATCGAATTTTGAATAAGTCTGAAGCATAAACAAAAATATAAGAATGAATATGTAAACCTGAGAAATTTACCACGCCAAATCTGCACCAAACCCTTAGTCCTGAAACAATTTAGGTTCAGCTAACATGAAAAATCATTACTTTTCAGCAAAACAAAACTGAGGAACCATTAGGAACCATCACTCGAGGGGATAATAAAAATAGAAGGTGGTAAGATGTACAATAGAAACAGGAGACACAATAAAAATACATAAGGCTAAATAAATAAATAAAGGGATATTCGACTTCACCCCGTCATTTTTGTTGACCTACTTATATTTCTCAAACGGCTGAACATTAATCTCAACTTTCCTATAGTTTCAGAACTTAAATGACCTAAACCTAAAAAACTGCTAAATTCAGGGATTCACCAAATAGTTGTTCTTAAACATCTAAAAAAAGAAGCCCATATTCCAAGGTACCAAATATGGGATGGAAGAATCTTGGGAGATAAGACGGCCAAAACATCTTCGTAGCTAGAATTTCGGCACAACTACAACTAAAGACAACTGAAACTTAAAACTTGACTAGATACAACCTGTAAGCCCATCTCCATGAGAGAAACTATGGGCTAACCACCCTAAACGTCAATTGTCAACATCATATATTTCAATTGAAAAACCTTAAATCTTGTATCTGTAGCATTTTATGTTGATTGGTTGGCGATATTTGTGCACACATTAGTCTGCACATATTTCAATAATGAGAATTATCTAGTTAGGGGGTAACATACTCACACCCTTGTCGTCTAAGTAAGCTTTATTCAGAGCCTAATGCACTCTTCAACATATAATTGGAGGCTTCGAGGGTCTGAAAATACTATACTCTTTGGGTCTCCAAACGAAAGGGTGTTTATGAGACCGTAAATAAGAAGAAATTTTTTGGCAACCTCACCAAATGTTAGTGACAGCCCATGAAAATCTAGTTCCTAGAATGCTTTGCATTTAGTATGTCTAACAAGTAGGCGTCTCCTACCCGTCACAAGAGCACCCATCCTAGAAAAAAAAAGTCTGAAAGACAGGTCAATAATTTACAAGCTAGAGGGAAAGAACCCTAATCATTACAGAAGTTAAACAGGAAGGAAGTGGGAGGGTGGAATCGATGTAAAAATAATCCAAACAGGAGAATTTTAATAGAATAGGGTATGATGATGCAAATTATAGCAGAGCAATTAGTCATATATACTTCAAGCGCAGTTCATTTAACACCCAATTAAAGAGTTATACTCATCTGCGTAGCACAGATTAAGACATAACATAATTTTTGTTTAAATATATCTACGCATAACAGAAAACATAGCTATTCAAAATATCATTCTCCCTTCGCTAACATAGCTCACTCACTGCAAACCAAGCCAAACAATTGTTTAATGTCGAAAAATTAATCTATGATAAAAATCATTTTTCTTGAATGAGATATTTTATAAATAACTTTTTACAGGGTTCTGTAATGCAATATATCCACTAATGACAAATATAAAAAATGGAGGGTGACAATTTACCTGAACAATTCACTACAAATCTGATCATTCGCTACTGGAGTAAGAGGTGAGAGACGCTCAAACAACATATATGCATGATTCCTGGAAAGATAGCACAAAAATAGTTTTAAAAAAAATTGAGAGCATGTAAGCATCTTCAAAAGGAAAAAGGGTACATAACTACATACTTGTTACATTGTAAAAATAAATAAATCAATAAAGTGGTAATCCCAAACACCTTTTATATTCAAATCAAAATAAGCCCTAATGTTAGCTTTTTTTAGTTAAACGTGCTTCACGGACTGAAGCACATTCAGGGTTCAGATCTGAATCATAGCACTGCATTACGACTGCTACGTACAAGAATTTGGTTATTACACCCCTACTCTGAATCAATATGGCCCGACAGCCAAGATGAATGCACGACTATTGATCCCTTGATAAAGCATGGAAATTAATGTTATTATCAAGGATGCGCCATGTGCTTAATGCTTCATTTATGTTGCTAATCAATTCAGTATTCCATGATCAATAAAATATGTGGCAATTTTAGGTTAGTGAAAAAAATAATAAATAAAAAAGCTGTATAATATGGACAGAGGACATAATTCCCTCATCTTTAGTGTATATGGGAGTCATCTATATGATATCTTTCGATACATGGGCGTCACCTCTTCGTGCCCTTAACTAATATTATATCTTACTTATCTAGAAAAAAGTTACATGTTCTTTAATCTAATAATGCATATTCAACAACAACAATACCCTAGTGCTTCAATGGTTCCCACAAATTGCGGGGTAAGGGGGGGGGGAGTCAGATGTATGCAGCCTTACCCTTGTGTTAGCACCACAAGAGGCTGTTTCGAACGACCCAAAATGAAGATTGCTTCAAGAACTGCATTGAAGGACCGCTACTTCACAAGAGCAAGAAGCACAGCTATTTTGATTTATTCCATCATAATCCATAACCAAAGACTTATTGAGTCAATCTAACAATGCATATTTATCAAAAACAAAATCACACTCGTCATTTATCTAACGTTGCGTGCTTGTCAATGTAGTCTGGTGTATTTCAAGTTGCATATGAGCCAAATGTACGAGGACTTGAGGTCAAGGTCGAGGTACGGTCAGCTTACGGTTAAGTCTGGAAAACCCCTTTCAATAGCATTTTGAAGTTTAAATTTGACATTTAAATAGCTATTCATCCGAAGTGACAATTACTTCAATAGTTGTATTTGATAGTAGAGTAGGCGGGCACTGAAGCACTTTCTATTTGTAACATGAATCATAGCCTTTCTCCTGTATAGATAGTTTTACACATAATTTTATAGCTTTTCTCCTGTATAGGTCGCCCCTTGTAGGTCATCGATACCCTTGCATACTTATCAGGAAACAATTTTGATAACAGAGAACCAATAAGATATTAAATTCTAACTGAACTTAATAAAAAAAATCATTAAACAGCTAGATTAGTCCAAAAATTACAAAAAACACAATATGATTACTTATTCTAAGAGAATACATATATTATTTCATTTTATTTCAAACTTCTAAGAGAATAAGTTCAAGTTCATGCAAGAGCAAACACATACCAATCATCCACAAAAAGAAATCCCGTGAGTAAGCCCAGTGGCTGGCTGCTCTCAAGCTCTAACGAAAGCTCGATGACAGCTTGATTTTCCATATCTAAAGCGCCAAACAGATCAACGGTAACATCTCCTGGTTTTTCATCTTCCATAAGATCCTTTCCAGTTGCAGCAAGATTTATTTTACCGATCTTGTTAGCCTGATGAACCACCAAAAGCATTCAAATCAACAGCATCCGCAAAAGTAGTGGTAGACAAAATAGAAAGTACTCTGTTCACAAAGGCGTCTGTGTTTTAATATCATGAAAGACACTCCAATTTGAAGAAATCAGACAATTTAATAGCCGTGCCAAAGTTACTAAAAAGTCCTACAGTTTGAAAGGCTTGCTTGCTTGGTGCATTGCAAGCATAAACTGGATTTCTTATATAGAAAGGTTTCATAAACATAGATGCGTTTCTTCAGACAAACCTTTAAGCTATTGCAATATATGATCCTGTTTGTTAACATCTCAAAGCAACAATATCCCACGTGTTACTTAGGCACTAAGGCCTCCGATAGTCGTAAGAGGTTGAGACAACAGAACTTTTAACTAAGAATGAGGCAAACAAACTTCAATCATGCCATTTTATGGTATTTGTTTGAGAGGTCCTATGATTTTAAAGGATATCATCCAACCACATAAAACAAATACGGTCAATTCAACGGAAACCAAGTAGACAATGGCAGGCATCAACCTTCAATGGCAAGTAATTCATCAGCTACATGAGAAAAACCCTGGGAAGTGATCACCAGTATATCATTTGTTGCTTCAATTTATCTATTTCAAACAAATATTATGCCTTCAATTCAAAGCTATTATGAGATATTGCTTCAAAAGTTCCCACATCGTAAGATTGTTATACATATAGGTGGTGCTTCAGAAGCAAAGTCAAAATTAAATAGGCTATTATGTACATAATAGCATCAAGTTTCTTATGCAAACTTGATAATTTCTCTTGCCAAAAAGACACTCAAAAACAAGACACACGAGATCAATTCCCAAAACTAGCACTGTGTCACATTGGAGTGACTAACCTCATCAAGACGCCTAGTAGATATAGTAGTGAAGTTCTCGAATGCTTCCTCGTCCTTTGGGAGCAAATGTGCATATCTACAAAATGTTACCATCATTCAATTTTAGTTACACAGTCAAATAGTACTATATAGAAAGCAAAAAAGCTGACATTAAAAGGTGTATTAAGCATAATTGGAATTGAACATAGGACCGCCTATATGGCACAAACATAAATTAAACCAATACTGCTCCCAATTTTTTCCATCTGCCTATGCCAGATCCTGATACACCACGCAAGAATTAACAAAATAACAAATTTCTACAAAATCAACCGAGGCTAACACTTGAAGTTGGATAATTGCAGTAAAGTTCAAGAAACACTGCCTGTGTCCCTGAACAAACTTAACATGAAGGAAAGTGGGTAAACCTAGAACTATCCTGTCACAAAATAAAAGATCACCGATAACTTTTCACTCTACAGTCATAAGATGACAAATAAATGACCTCTATGTTCCATTCAACATAAGAAAGGTAATAATACCCAACAAAAAATCAAAGAGCAAAATGTATTTCGTTATTACAAAACAGATCAGGATAATGGGTTGTGACAGCGCCATTGTTATCCTCAGCAATTGTAGTAGCTACTTCACAATTTCTTCAATTACTCTCCTATTAATTTTGCAATGGATGTTATGTTACAGCATTTGCATATGAAGCCACTTTATTCAAAAGGGATATGTTTGCAAGAGCGGTGGTCATGGAATTTCAACTTATCGTTTTTTAATTGATTACAAGCCTTGATCCCCATATTATTATTCTTTTCTTTATAAATATCGTGCTACCACATTTGCTAATGTTATTGTATTCAAAGAGCTATGCTTTGAAGACTAGTCCAAGGAAGTGAAATTCCCACTAATTGAACACTGATTTCAAAGAATGATTCAAGTCAGTCAACCCCCAATCATTTTGGGATTAAGGCCTTGATATTATAGTTTTTTTTGTTTGGTAAGTGAAGATATAATACTCCCTCCCATTCATTTTTTTCTTTGCAATTCCATTCTTAGGGTTAAAGTTTGCAAACATTGACCATTAATAAATGGAAATAAAAATATTAACGCCTAAAACAAAAATATTTGTATTTACTATTAAAAATTTCTTCCATAAAAATATTATTTTCAACAAAAAAAAACGTGGTCAAAGAGTAGTCTTGGACACCGCGCAAAAGCAAATGGAATAAAAAGGAGAATGGGAGGGAGTATTAACTAAGACCTTAAGAGACACTAATGGAGTGGCGCATGTACAAAAGATATCATAGAGTTGGCTACCATCTACAAAAAGACACAACGCGAGTGACGACCCTCGTGTTGTAGTTGAACGTTTTTATGGTTTTAGTGTTTGGGAAAAGACTAGAAACGAAGTACATAGAATACTTTGTAACAGACGTATTATCTTCACAATTTTATCAGACTTAGTTATACTCAATTTTAAATTAATATCAGATCAAAAACAGTTCATAGAAAATGACCTTTTAAACATAGCAAAAATCAAGGTGCAAGCAAAATCACATAAAACATAAGCTCACAAAAGAACCACTCACATGTTATCAAGCTCCACAAAATCTTGCTTGATAAGCAGAGCAGCAAGTCTGTACAACCCAATTGGTACGGGAGTTTGAACTTCCATGCGTTGGTGGTACTGGAACTTGAACCCTAGGATTTGGGAAGCATGTGACTGCAAAAAAAAAGTAGGCAGAATATAGCAGGATGAATGCAATCACAAACCTATCTTAACAACATTAAATACTAATAGGTTCGTCATACCTTCGAGAAAATAGGAATCAGGTCCAAGAAGAGATTAATATGAGGTTGCATTTCAAAGCACTCTAAGACCTAAAAAGAATTATTCTGCTTCAATATGTGCAAATGAATACCTTGAATACATAGCCCAAGTAAAAGAGGAATAAAATTAGGGACAGCAAATTATAAGGACTTACAATATCAAACACACGATTTGGATCCAAGTCGAAGTGCCCAATTAAAGACTGCAGCAGTTAGAAAATAAGTTGAAGCAAAAAAATAATTTATTGAGACGCAAAATCATACGGAAGAGGTAAAGAATATTAACCTTAATAGTGCCAATTATTGTTGATGATGAGTGAGAAGGCCCGGAACCCTCACAAAGAAGGGTCACCTGCAAACGAGGCGACTATGAGAATTGGATGGAGTTATCATGCTGTTTTACTGTAACAACCAAAACTGCATAAAATGACCGTGTACTACATCTTAATCAACAACACTCATCAAGCAAACCTTCTTGCATTTTAATGAAGAAATTTCATGTGCGACAAACAAAAGTAAAAACATACCGTAATTTTGTGTTAAAAGGAGGCACAAATACACAATAGGATGAGATTCGGCCTTGTGAGATACCATCTTACATACATGAGTCTTTACCACTAGGACATGACTTCGTTGATTAAGCAAAAACTATATCAGGATTCATGTATTAGCAAAAACAAAATACAACAGCCACACAACATCGTTGTGAAGCCTTAAAGGCACTAGCATATGGTACAATAAGGGGAGAAGGATGTGATCAGAGAAGACTTGGTTGCTCAGACGATAAGAAGTCTAATAGTGATGGGGGAAGTACTTGACAATATAAGAAAAGGATGTAGTGTACATCCCTTGTCTTTTAATCCACAATATACTAAATCGCTGACCTATGCATGGAGAACTGGAGAAGGGTGAGGTGATTTAAACACCAAAACTAGTTTCCGAATAGGGAAATGGGAAGGTTTTTGTGAAACTCCCAAAGATGGAAAATGGAAACGTCATTGTGAAACGGATGGAGTAATATAAATTAAGGAGCACTGATTGAGTGACACCCATGTACAAAAAGATATCATAGAGTTCACGCCCATCTTAAAAAGCCACCATGGTGGTGCTATACATTTACAAAAGACGTGTATGTGGACGCCCATATACAAAATGAGATATGGAACGTTCCCAAATCATAGTGCCCGCAGGTGATCTTATCTATAAAAAGAAGAAAAGATGTTCTGATTGGGTGACGCATATGGCTCTAAATATATATAATTACAAAATTGTACTTAACTCTTGATGTGAACAGGCAAGATCATCAAAAATATGATGGTTCTGTTGAATCCCTTTGCTGCACTGTTTCTTACTGACTTTCAATTAAAAGTGTTATATTTCTTGCCCTTAAATGACTTATGATAGGTTGTGCCCTTGTGGCTGTGGCACTCTAGTGCATAGTTGTCTATAACTCTATATATTCTGAACCGCCAACATTACTATTGAATGTAACAACAAGCACAACAATAAAAAGATGTTAAGTAAAATAAGCAGCCAATTCATTTACCAGCTTGGCATAACCTTCACTTTCTTCCCGTAGAAGATTAAACTTTGTCTGCTGGTAGAGTAGACGTGTATTTACTCTAACCTGAAACAAAGAGAAACGCTAGATTAACATGTGAAATTGCTCTTGAACTCACTTTTCTTGGATGAATGTCGAGATGTTTTGTTCTACACACAAGAAAATGGGATAGGGCCATCTACTGTCCCTATGTAAAAGTTCAAATTCTGCATACATCAATATAGGAGGAATTCCTACTAAACGAAAGGATTGCAATCGAGGGTTTTATCAACTAGTCCATGTTTTCTATTAATCAGAAAGCTCCTAGCAGACGAGGATTTTTTTTTTGCTATTCATGATGTAGAAAGCCAAACAGTTAGGGAAGTGAGATTCCCATAGCAGATCATTCATGGAATTTTTTTATACTACTTTATATTAAAGCACTTCATAATTTTTCTTTTTATCTAATCGTTTGAATGAAAGAGATCCCATATATTATAGGACAAAAAATTTCAGTGAGATGAAAAGCAGCATACCAAAAGTCAATAGTATAGTTAAGTTTTGTAAATGGGCATCACCCTTGGTGTCTATTTGTACATGGTCATCACCCCTAAGGTGTCCTCTATCAAACCTTAACTTATCAAAAAGAACTACAATTGTAATAAAAATATTCTGAAACCCAAAAAAAAGAAAATTTACCTCTTTATAGTACCTTTGATAATTAGGATAAAAATATGGAAGAAATGAGCAGCATAATTATCAACACAAATTGAAGAAAAGAACATACAAAAACTGCATACCTCTTTAGATTTAAGTTCTTGAGCCTTTATTTTGACCATTTCACACTCCCAAAGAAATTCCTCCTGAACTCGAGTAAAAGAATATCAACGTCAATTATCATTCAAAAACTCAATTGAACAGATCATCACCATATCAGAATGAGAAATGTAAAACTTAACCTCACAGCGCTCCTGAAACAACCTAACTGGGACCAACGAAGACTCCACGGCCCATCTCGCCTACGCAGAAAACAAGATATCATGTAACCCAACACGACAGCATAAATAATATGAACACGTAAACATACACCTGCATCTCTCACTTAATATGACAAAGTTAGTTAGAAGGCTAAGACAGACAGGTCTATATTAGACAGCAAAAAGAGAGACGGCATTACCTCTTTTAGTAGATAAGAATCCAATTCCCACTACCAGAGAACAAGAGCATGCCAAAGTACATTTTCTATAAGCCTAATGCCACACTTCAAATAACTTTTTTGGTCAACGAAAGAAAACTAACTCCCCCGCCCCAATCCCATAGAAACAGCTTCAAGGAATTCTTGGCTCTCATGAGTCATGACACAGTGCACAAGATGATTCTCTACTGCGTCCCAAGTTTCACAATCGTCCCTTTCTCTTGATAGACCAAAGACTTAACTTTCAAGCTTTTCTTTACTTCAACACTTACGCCTCAATTCATCCATATTCTCCATTGTCTTTTTAGTAAGTTACACTACTACAACAGCAAAACAACAGCAAGTTCACCCCATCGCCTATAACAAACTGCTTATAACAAGATAAGGAAGGTCGGCATAGCCTCTAGGTAGCTGATAAGCATTTAATTAGTTACATTTTTCTTTTCATTTTCGTCCCCATTTTGGTCCGTTTACACGGATATACGTGCCTTTAATTGCATTTTGCCTCCTGATTTCCCGTGCTACGAATGTCAATCTCATTTTGCAAGAATTAAGGCGGAAATGAAGAAATCGGAGCATAAAGGCTTTGCATGAGTCGGGATTTGGAAATGAGAAGAAGAAATGAAGAGAGAGCTCTCAGGTGGCGCAGGCCGGTCCAACGACCGGCGGCCGGCCACCCGTTTCGGACCACCATGACTCCCACATAGAAGGAGAAGAGGGAAAGAAGGAAGAGGCCAGGTAGCGCCGGTCGGGCCCCCGGCGGCCGGCCCACTACCCGGCATGCGCAACAACAGAGAGGAATGGAGAAGCTTGAAGATTTTTACGTGTTCCACGCCGGCCATAGGGCCGGCAGCCGGGCACCCTATACTTAAAATATTTTTAGAGAAGAAGAGAAGGAAGAGTCTGATGTGCTCCAGGCCGGTCAGAGGGCCGGCGGCCGGGCACCCGGCCGGGAACACAAGGCCGCATTTCCACTTCACTCTTCTATTTTCTCTCTAAATTTTGAGATACCTATATATACCCTCTCCCTAATTTTTGTAGGCATCTTTTTAAACTCTTAGCACAAAACCCTCCAATATTTGTAATCTATAATACTCTCTAATTAATCTCTTAATCGTTCCTTAATTAAGCTTAGTTTCTCAATTCAAATAACTAGATCTAGTCTCTCTTAGTAAAACTATCCTAGTATTGGGTTTGTATTGAAGATTTTGGGTGAGGACATTCTCTCTATTCATTAATACAAGTATTGTTGGTATAAATTCTTCACTTTTTAGTTGTTTATGCAATTTATTTCATTTCTAATTAATTATTTGTCATTTGATTGTTAGAATTCTTCCTTTCTAAAGTATGATGTTCATCTCCTTATTCTTATTGTTTAATTGTTTGTTTTCCTTCAACATGAGTGAGTAGTTTCCCTCTAGGGTTTAGGGTGAACCTAAGGGAGGATTAAGTGGGAGAATTGGTTGAGTAATTACTAGACTCGTGGTGATAATTAGAAAATTACCCATATGCACACTAGGTATCCGATGAATTGTCTAAACGAAAGTTACACACTTTAACGAGCATTGTTTGATTATCTCTTAAGCGACGGCGGTAGAAATGATTAGACTAGTGTTTATATGAGCGATTTGAGACAAATGAGATAGCTTTGTTGAAGATTATTAATTGTTGAGACATTAGCAATTAATTCTCCTCAAACTTATTACCCACTTGCCAATTACTTGACTAACACATTGATCCCCTAAGGTAAACCATTTACCTTAGTTTTTCATATTCTGTTTACAACCTTATCATTTCTAGCAATTTGTTGCATTTAGTAATTCGTAGTTAATCTACTCATTCAACTCTTGTTAGGCTAAAATAGGACGCAATCGAGCTTGTAGTTGACCCCTCCATCCTAGTGGATTCGACCCTTATATACTACTTATATTGGATTTTTCTTTGATGTAAGAATTGACGATAGATCACTCTTCATCAGTAGCCTAACCCTGTGATAAAAGACAGAGTATTTCCAAGGAGTCGCAATGAAGCAAAAAGAAGTGCATTTAGTTCATGGTTTAAATATGGGATCTAGAGATCCGATAATTGATGATGGTGTCATCAGATCAAGGATCAAACTATACATGTTACAAGTATACTTTCATCATACGAAGAAAAAAAAAATGTAATGAGTGGAAGCATCTTAAATAACATTTCCCATGGGACAACAGTCTTACAGGCCAAAGCATTTATGAGTATCGTCTCTTATGTTCAATTAAAATGTTTTTTTTTTCATAAACGTTATAGCAGATGAACATGATAAACAAACTGAAAAAATCATAACTAGAGGAATATGCAAGTCTGTGAAACAATTGACATCACCAAAAGCTCAAAAGCGGGACAAATAAATCCATATGCCAAATTAATAGAAGATTAACATGAAGAGCACAATTTACCAGTTTAATCAAACGGCCACGATTATCACTCGACATGGTCAACTGCAACACATAAGCAGAGTAGAAGTTACACATCAGCTTGCTGTCAGGTTAGAAAAAATACCCCTTGCAGAAACACACCAAAATACTGATAGATACTTCTGTTCGACTAAAACCAACAATTATTCACTTCAAATGCAATCCTCAAACTCTTCAGCTAAAACACAAACTGAATCTCAGATAAACTACTTACGAAGTAGACAATTACTGGACCCTTTTAACCAACATTTATTCGATTTATTCGATGCTTCTAGACAAGGAAAAACAATACTAAAATCAGCTCAGAATCCGCAATTTCATTAAGCGAAAAACCGAGTACTACAACATGCTATGAAGTATGAACTAATCAGGAAGCTATGAACTAATCAAAACATGCTAAAAACAATAATTACGACGAAGGTATAATAATTGGGCAAAATCAAATAAATCAAAAAATTAAAAATACTCACATCAAGCGCCATTTGGGTAATAATATCAGCAAAACAAGAACTTAATTCATCATCAGAAGTAACATCCGAAAACTCAACCGCATCCAACGCGGGTTTACACTGCTGCAACGGCAAGCTTCCATTAACCTAACCCAACAAAATCAAACAAAACCCTAATTTAATCAAAAAATTTAATTCGAACCCAATTCAATAAACAGTTCGAATTGAAATACCCAGATAACAAATCAAAGAAACTAAAGCAAAAAACTGTTACCAAGGATGAAGAAAGTTCATAGAGGAAACGAAGGAGAGGAACTGGAGAAGGGAATTTGAAAGGGGAATCATTATTATTATTTTTCAATTGACGAATGAAATCGTCAGTAACGTAAATACAGTGGATTGAAGGAAGAGACATGGATTTGATTAATTGATTTTAGGGTTGAAGGAATGAAGTATTTTACAAATTAGGGATGGTTTTTTTGGGGGTTTATTGAAGAAAAATGAACATAGTTTGGGGGGAACCCTCTTTGATTGAAGAGGGGTTTGTGTTGATTGAAAAATAAAGTAAAAGATCGTGAGAAATGAGGAATGTGGTGGCTGGTGGCTGGTGAGGGGATTTGAGGTTAAAGGCAAGGAGGTGGAGAAGATCACGATCGGTTCGGTTGAAGTCGAGTTGAATCGGTTTGAGTTGAATTTAACTGTTGAACTGAGCTAAGGTAAGCCGATACGCTGAACCGAATAAAATAAAATTGAAGTTAAAAAGAACACGGCCTAAAGGTAGAGTTGGACAGCGGGCTGTGCTTGGCTGACACCCGGGGGAAGCCTGAGCCCACACACCCGGCCAATGAGTGCGGGCTGGGGGAGCGGGCCGGGTTAATTGGGAGATGACCTGGGACCGCCATTGGGAGAAAATGGGCAAAAAGAGTGGCGGGTTCTGCGGGCTGGGTAGGGAAGGGGAGGGATCCCGTGACGGCCTGGTTCAGAGGGCGGGTTATACTAGCGGGATGGCGGGCCGAGAAATGTTAAGCCTGATAGGTCGGACCGGGTCAGTGCGGGCTGGGCCAGCCCGCACAAATGTTCGGGTCTACCAAAGGGTATCATATGGAGGAGAAATAGATTTCTACAAGTCACTTTTGTTGTTAAGTTTCGATTTTGAGTTTATGTAAAAAAATAAACGGGCTGAATTTTGGTTCTGAAAAATACATTTTCAAAAATTTACTAGGTAAAGGCTACTATCATTTTAAACCGGGCAACTCTTCTCGTTTGTCACAAAACTAAGTGTGGCAATGTACGAATATTTGCATTTACTCATTTTGAAACTTGATAACAAAGTAACATACTCCATGTAGGAAATGAATGGTAAAACATATGTTTGAAAATCCAAACTTTTTTTAGTTTTGTTTTTGTAAGGTACTTCGTACTTGTATGGTCACTTAGGAAGTGCATTTCAGTTCGAATTAAAACATGCTCTACTTCTACAAGCTTATGCTTTGGTGGGTAAAGTTACGACTGTCATACGTGGCAAGCTCTAGGGTCTGGGTTGTATAGGCGCTGCAGTTTAGGTGTTTGGACGGGAGCCTAAGCCTTAATGCACATATTTTCCATTTTGTGGGGATGATTACTTTGCTTATTTGCATCAAGCTCGTGGTCGAGACTCGAGGGTAGTGTAGCAATTCAGTAGATTTATGTACTACGTAACCAAAGCTAGATATGGCCATATGAGCATGAATCATACACATCTCTTTGGCTCTTGAGTCTTGAGTCTTCAAGTATGAAAACTCCATACCTTGTCGATTTAACTTTTAAGGCAGCTACGAGTTCTAAAATAGGCAGATAGATAGACTCCTTTCCCGTTGGTAAGAGAGAGCAAGAAACAAAAGAATGTTTTTTCACATAGTGTTGGCACAAAATGCCCATACGGCATACCAAGCACCCCATTCTGGGCATGCCTTTTCAAATTTTCGCTAGCTCCGGATTACATAATGCTGCATTGGAACAGTATATAAATGAGCTATTGTCCAAGGCAACTTTCATATGCCCATCTTAAAGTAAGAAAGTTCAGGCATTCACATACCAAAAAATACAAGACTGAACCAACCCGGAATTATGTACATACACCTCTTTCCATTTACTTATCTAATGTAAAATTATCTTACAAGATCCTTTAAAGTTTGAAACCACTGTAGAGCAGCTCTACAGGAATACACTAACAAATTACAAGCACCACTACACAATGCGCCAGGACCGAAACTAATGACTAAAAACAGGGGAGCTGAGAGTCTAAGTTGATCATAACAAATACTGTAACTTCTATTATGAGTTGGCAGTCAGCTTCCTGGCATTCTCAACAGCTCTAGTGTAAAAATAAAGTCTCCAAAGAGTCGCATTACTCTGCAATTGAACCCATTGAATAGCATTAATCAATGGAATCGAAGTATCTATTATCTAAGAAAAGAATAGGAGCAGGCATACCTGTTCTTCTAGATCAACAACCACCTCATCCAATGATAAAGTATCACATGATTTTCCATGGTGGATAATCTCCACAATTCGATTCAAATTACTAGGTGGGAGTTGCTGAATTAACTTCTGAAGTTGCTGCTTCTCTTGGTGAGTCATCTGCCTTTGCATAATTTAAAAACATAGAACTAATTTAATCTTCCAATTTCGAATTTCCAACTTCAACGAGGACAAGGAATGAGAACAATTTCAATGAAAGACAGTGAGCTATATTGCAAGCAGGGAAGCGTGACTATCCAACAAAAGCGAAAATTCAAGTAGAATGTACAGATCCCATCTGCACTTATTTTACGAGAAAGACTTAGGAGCTCACTAGTCACTAGTTTAATGACATCTCCAGTTAAACTGAAACTGCATTAGTTTAGGACTTGGTTTCGTACCTGCACTTTGAAGCAACAGCAACTAGTATTTCTTCAAGCTGGAGCTCCATGTAATTTAGCTGTACAAGGCAAAAGGCAACCGTTGGCTCCAAAATGTATATCGCAATGACTATAACACAGTTACAGGACTTAGTTTCATAGACAGCCCCCAGTCCAGAAGAAACATTGACGCCTATACTCAAAATCTCATGCTTAAAATTACAGTGCAATTGAACTGACCGTTTCATAGTGCTCATTAGATTGTTTCATCATTATCGCCTCAACCACGCTAATTTTGCTCCCCAACAAAAGCTTTAGATCTTCGTCGTCCTACAAAAAAAACATACGAATAATTTAATATTCTACTAATCAAATATGAAGAGTGCAACATAAAGAAAGCACGCATATGTCCTACAACAGAAGACGTTGACAATCACTGACTGCTCAATGAAACGAACACATGAAACATAAGTATTTATGCAAACTAAAGTGACTGAAGTTTCATATAGAGATCAAAATGGATAAGATTAACAATCTGGGTTTCTAGTTTATTAAATATGGATCACAAAACAAACTTGACGTTGTTTCGTGGCAAGAGAAAAAATGACGATCTTTTAAAGAAAGCAAACCACGTGATTGGTCTAGTTTTTCTTTAGAATAGCATTAGGCTTTTATTAAGGGGAGAAGAGGCAGTGGAAGAAAAAAAAATGAGGAAATCATACAAACGTCTCCAAATCGGGAAGGATCTTGCTTCAAGAAAAAAACGAAAAAGGAATACTTCCATTTCGCTTCCTTTCCTTCAGCAACCTTGTATCAAATGAAAATCTCTCTCCCTCCCTTTCTTACTACAACCCTTATCTAAACAATATGTTCATCAAAATTTGATTCCATGAACCTTCTTCTACAAATCATTAAGAGGTTTACAAAGCTTACGTTGCAACAAAGGGCAGGGTGATGTGAATATAAGCCACCGGAAACTTAATGGACTTCCCTATTCTCAAGTCTCAATCAGTCAAATGTTTATGGTACTTGACTAATTGGTATGGCAATAAATCTAGGCCACAACAGGGCATTGCGACCAAAGGTATAATGTTTTGAAGGATACTGCTATGGCATTTTTTCTTACCTCTGCTATTTCTGTCTTGGCATCTCTACTTTGCTCCGTTAACAAATCTTCCTTTTCATTTGAAGACCACGTCCTCTGCTTTTTACAAGGCGGTGATGTTATGTCTCTTGTCACTAGAGCTTCCCCGTCCAAATTCTTATTTGTTTTAGAATTCAAGCAGGCAATTATGTGACGGATGCGCATGACTGGATCAATCATCTGCATTTCAACATTTTGTTATGATGCATCATACGAAACTAAAATTTCTGATTAGACACAGCATGGCCTGTAATATATTTTCAAAGTAATAAACAACACAGGTATAAGATTGTACAAGTACAAATGCACGCATGAAATATACAGGTAATAAAGAAGTACTACAATCAAAAGAAAATCATAACCAGACAATCCATTCAGTCGACAAGTCTATTCAAAGAACTCGCACCTCAGACTGAAAACCTTCAAAGTATGTTCAAGAATCTTGAAGATAATACTAAAACAACGTAACAAACATAAGATATGCTTAGGACCATGATTTTATCATGGACAATGAGGGTCCTAACTCCTATGGTTGCCTATTTGTTTGGATAAGAATCTACATATTTACATCTTTAGTGTTCTTTTAATATGTATATTTGCCTAGAAGTAACCCTGCTATATGGTAGCATACCGCATGTTTAGCTCACCAAAAAAGGTAAGACACCCTAGGAGTCATAGTCATCCCATCACTTCTACTAATCCATCCTCCCCACACAAGGCTACCTATGAGCCAAATTGAGGTTTCAACTTTCAATAGGTATAGAAAACTCGCATAGATGAATGAACAAAAATAAAGGAAACCCCACCTTCTCACGCTTACTACTACTACACTAAATACATAAAACCAAAAAACCGTAAAAGGTCAAAGTGAGCAAAATCGAGACAATGACAAAACCCATATGAGGTTATTCACTTGTCGGTCTTATATTGATCCTACAAATAATCTCATATGCATCAAGTGCAGATGTTATGTAAATTGCGATTGAAATCAACGCCTTTCTGGTTTCTTGCTTTAGATGCAAAACATGGGGATTGTAAGAATAATCACAAGCTTGCACACTTGCACTAATCGGATTGTTCATGACTGTATACTATTTAGAGCAAAAACGAAGATTCGTCTACATCAAGAAACCAATGATAAAGCATACTCTGATTAAAGACCTTAATAATGACCTACAAGAATCACCTACATCAAGAAACCGTAGATAAAGCATACTCTGATCCCAGTCACACCTAAAACATCATAGTGAAGCGCGACCCATGTAACGCCAATTTTTCACCAATCAACATTATGCCTATGCACACATGTAAATTCCATCGGCTAACGGAAATTATAACATTTTTTTTCAATAAATTGCTTCCTTGCTAACATTTTTAGGCAACAATTCCCAGCAACTAAAGAAAACAAACGAATGATCATAATACCATTAAAAAAACAAACAGAAATACCTATTTAAGACGTTTTACACTAAGTATAAAACGTAACTACTCCCTCCGTATCAAGCATTTATTTACCTTTGATTAAAATACTTCTCGTAACAATGTAAATGTAAGCAAATGACCGAGTCAAAGGGAGTACTTTTTTAATACCCATGTGCCATGTCCTACGTTGTTCGTATATTAGTGTAAAACGGAACCAAAAGCAATACCTCATCAACCTCACGAGTTAAAGCCCCGACACTTTGCCTCAAAGACGCTTTCAATAAGTCTTTCTTGAAAACAGGAATCGAATCATCCAAGCTTTTACTAAAGGAAGTAACATGAGAAGAAGTATTTGAAACAATCGATTTTCTGGAATTTGAATTTGAAAGCTGGAGATTATCATCTAGGTTTAACAGATCGACGATTTCATGCTTGTAGAAACCGAATAAATCTGGACCTATTATGTTCGATTTGGGTTCCGTCTTCGTGTTCGTTGAATCCTCTGCGATTATCGTCTTCATGGAGCTTGAATTGGGGGTAAATTGAAAGGGGGAATGAATTTTCTAGGGTTTCCTCTCAATTTTAATTTTTTCAATTTTCATTAGTGTTACTCACTATTTCATTTATCAAACCTAATTTGGGAATCATTTTAAAATTTGATGTTATTTTTAGATACCATTTCTATAATGACAATCATGGGTTACCCAAATTCACATGAATTGAAAGTTAATACGGAGTATGAATTTCAATTCCTTCTTAATGGATAAAATTGTTTACCTAGGGCCCTGAAAATGCTTACATGTAACTAAACAATATTTTTTAATACACATGAAATTTTCATGTGATATGACATTTCTTAGGAATGGTAAGTTTTCGTATGTAACCAAACGGCTCATCAGTATATGAGAGAGTAAATACTACAATATTCATATAATTAGCTTGTATAAATGATACGTAAGTGCTCTTTCATGGAAAAAGTTTTACTTTTTCATACACTTTTTCACATAAAATTTCCGTAGCTTACCCTTGTCTAAAAGAAACTAAAACCAATTTTCTTTCTTTTTTTCCTCTAAAAATTAAGCAAATGTTCATCAAATTAATCAAATTTAATCACAAAGCTCATATTAATTCTATAATAATTCCTAAACTTAATTAGAAACTTAACTTCTAATTAAGTTTCAAATTATATAGATCTAAATTAATTTAGGGGATATTAAATTAGGGTTATAAAAATTAAGGTTGATGGGGAAGGGGATGGTTGTAGTGGCAGGGGAGGGGGGCGATGGCCGCGTTGAGGCTAGTCGCCTGATCAGTAGGGGTCGCCTGATCAGTAGGGGGCGTCAATAGGTCAGCGTTCAAAGGGAGGAAGTGGCCCGGTGGTTACGTATGACAGGCGCGACACTAGGGGGTTCTAGCGGCACATGGAAGGGAAGGAGGTCTGGCAGGCAGAGGGAGTAGGGACGGGAGCGGGTCTGGCGGCACAGGCAAGGGGGCAGTGGATGTTGGTGGGGCGGTGGGTGGTGGTGGTGGGTGGGTGGGTCTGCCGGTAGTGATGAATTAAGGCAACCTAGATTAAAAATGAAAAGAATGGTACTAAAATGTAAGGGGTAAAGTGGTCATTCATATTCATGATTGAGTAAATCATGTTCATGAATGAGCATAATCCAGATATTAGTGTTATCATTGTCTTTTTTTTTACGCTATTGTTAAATCTCGCACACCCTTTTACTTAATCCTCCATATTTTACGCAGTGGGTAAATCCTCAAATGTATGTGTTAGCTTGCACCATGTATATCGGGCAAGTCATGCAACCGTGCGAGAGTGACTGGTCCAAAGTCTACAAGGCATAGACTCAAGTCATAAATACTTCATGGGATTAGTATAATGGAGAATTGAACTTAAAGACTCGTAGAATTTCGCCAAGTTTAATCACATACTAGATTCCACCTTGTAGGCAAAGTAACAAAACAAGTGCAAATAATTTAAGAGATTTTAGTACTATAAATTGATAGAATTATTCAAAATTTGGTGCTTATAATTTAAGAGAATTTATTAATATAATGGATAGGATTATTCAAAATTTAAGACAATTTATTAATATACATGTGCTTATACTTTGATCATACATGCTTAATTTTTTTTCTTATTATGAATTCGTAATTAAATTATTATATATAATAATTATGGTTAGGTTTCTGCTCCATATAAGATTAAATCTTGACTTTGTCCCCGAGCGAGCATATATTAAAAAGAATATTGGTATTTGGTACATTGGCACCATTAATGATAAAAATTGTATGCTTTCATATTCTCTCTCCTATCCTACCGGCCATATTTATGGGTTTTAATTTGTCTTGATGGACAATTTTCGATACTTGTTGCATTGAGATAGAGGATTAAACCCGATAAACTTATAGAAATGTGATCATTACTTTGTTTAAAAAGAGGTGGGAACGAATAGAAGATAACAAGAGGAATAACATACTTCTTACTCACACCCACACCCACACCCACTTAGTTAATGGTCAATGTCGTGTAGAAACTACATACTCACTCAATTTAACATTATTACGTTATAAATAAAGATATATATACGTTTAGTATGCATGCATGTCTATTATTATTAGTAAGTTATAGGAGTACATCATGCCCCGTAGAAGTTCTGTTTTTAATCTCTTTTTTGAAAGAAAAATGAAAAAGAAAGATATTCACACAATCACATTCACCTAAAAGAGATATAAATGGCAAAAATACGAAAACATGTACATTCAAATTTGTATCTTTAGTATACTTGATAATTATTATGAACAAACATTCTTGCAATCTATACAAACTTTAAAAAATGCCTCAACTTTATTAGAAAAATTAACAAAAGACGACGGTCGAAAGAGCAATAACACTAGCAATGCCAGAGAACTTAAGAGTTGTGGCACCACTGTTCTTGGGAGGTGGGCTTGTCTGAGCATCAGCTGGAGTACTCTCACTAGGAGAAGGAGCATCTCCTTCTGGTGCTAAACCTTCTTCTGGAGACCCAATAGGAGAATCAATGGACTCGTCGTCGTCGGGAGACAAGGCAGTAGTAGGGGCATTACTAGTAGGACCATCAACAATTGTGCTGCTAGGGCTAAAGGAAGGAGAGGCAGATGGAGTTTTCTCTACTGATGTAGTCGGCGACACGGTCGGAGCCATAACCGGTGTTTCTGATGGTGATGATGCTGGCCCTTGTGCCATGACAACACTTGTAAATAAAATTAAACCCAATGTAAATGCCAACACAAAACGATGATCCATGATTATTATGTTATATGATATGATATGATATGATATGGTGATTCTTTTGAAAATGCAGTGTCCCTTTTGAATGTTAAGTAGACAACTGCAAAGACAAAGGAATAAAGTTGTTTATTAAGGTTAATTGTATTATATAGGCATGTTTTACAATGTAATTGTTTAGATGAATATTTAAATTAGCAAATCTATTTTTAGGGTAAGTTGTTTATTAAGGTTAATTTAAAGGTCATTCTTATAATTGTTTTACTTTTTTTTTGGGGCACTCATATTCTCTAAAAAAAGGATTATCTATTTATGTAAAAAAAAAATACATGGTTTATGTTTATCTTCTTCTTAAGAGATTAAAGCTAATTTATATAAATATTATCATTCACAAAAGTATAACTTTTATACGTGTTTTCAACGTTGAAAAGTAATTTATATAATCTAGTGAAATTTATTGCTGATAAATATTACATGAAGTTTTATACGTAATACTTTTTCAGCTAAACTAATTTTTTTAATTAAAATTGTTCTTGACAAAAAAAAAACAACATGATATAACCACCCAAATTCACATATTTTTTTATTTAATTTAAGGTTAATTAACCTCTTCCTCAATTTTCAAAAATAAATGTATAGAGAAATAATATTGCCAAAGTGCCTTAGCATGATTTGATCTAAGCATACGAACCGAACTTATAAGCCCCCATTTTATAAACCCCATGTCGGGCCACAGTGCCACACACAGGTTGAGTTAAGCAGAATAAATTTAATTTGTCCAACGGGGCAAAGTAAACTAAGAGTCGCCCGATTAAACGGTCTCGCTTTTGTGTTTGTACCCACGCACCATGTTCTTGCAAACCGAGTAACCCGCAGGCTAGCAGTCCTCCATTTTCTTACCCAAAAAAATTACAAGTATATATTAAACCAATTTTGTATTAATGTAAGAAGAATAATAAATATAATTAATTTCATCAAACAATTGTCATGATTTACATCATTATTGTTTGAACATTTATTTAGTTTAGACATTTTATCAACTAAAATATATAAATATTTCCGTTATACTTTAATTAAGCTTTATAGTTTCCACATCCATATAAAAATGATAAAGTTTTCTTTAAAATTGTGTTTAATAGGAATAAAAGTGTAAAGTAGTACTTAGTAGATGACAAATGGACAATAATCAAATCGGGGAATTAAATTACTCGTAGAAAACCTTCATAATATAGAAATGACAACAAATTACAAAGACATCTCTATAAAAGGGATAAGACTTAAAAAATCCCAAATTATAACAAGAATGGTTAGGTAAACTCCTAAGTTGTAAAGGGTACCAACAATGCTTGGGTGAGTAAACCATAAAGGAAAAAATTCGCCTTAGCCTTTTAGCAAAGCAAATATGAGTTTGTTTAAAGTTTAAAATTTCAATTGTTAAGTATTTGAGTTCATAAACTTTACCATAAAGCTCATAAACTTTACAATAAAACTCAACAACGTTATTATACAGGCAATACAACTACAGCTAGAGGCGACAATCGGGTCAGACGGGTCGGGTTAACTCGGGTCGTGTCAGATCGGGTTGGGTCCGGATAGTTATCAGGCCGGGTCATTTCGGGCCAAATGAGGTATTGGGTCAGGTTGGATCATCATCGGGTCCAATTATTTGACGAACATTTCCACGGTACCCCCGAATTTTGACATTTTGCCGAAATACCCAATTGTTTGACCCTAAAAATTTTAAGTGGCCTTAATTCATGTTTACAAACTTGGAATATGACTATTTTTTTTTTTCAAAGTGCTCATCTTTCTGAGAACTACGATTTGAAAAAAAATTGGCGAGTTTGGTGCTCGTGACCAAGAGATATAACCACTCAAAGTTTGTTCAGTGAAAAAAACTTTTGACATACAAAAACTAATAGCCGCGGGATCCAAATACGACTATTTTTTTTTCTTCAAATCACAGCTCTTAGAAAGATGAACGATTTGAAAAAAATCTTCATTTTCTAAATATGTAAACACGAGTTAGAGCCACTTAAGGGTATTTCGGGTAAAATGTCAAAGTTCGGGGGTATCGCGAGAATTTTCTTCGCACAACTTCAAGCTTTGGCCATTAAATTTAGTATTTAACCATTATTTGATTTGGTTACTTCATTCTTAAGTCAAATGTATTAAATCTAAACACTAATCACTTTCGTTTTGATCAAATTTAAGATTAATAATTGTTATGTGACCATTATTTGATTTAGTTACTTCATTATTAAGTCCAATGTATCAAATCTAAATACTAATCACTTTCGTTTTGATCAAATTTAAGATAAATAATTGTCATGTCACCAATTTAATCGAATCAATATCGGGTTGGGTCAAAATCGGGTCAAGTCTGGTTCGGTTCGGTTCAAGTCACTGGTTATCAGGCCGCAACGGTTTCAATTCGCAAAATTATCGAGTTCTATCCAATCAAATTTTCTTAAGTTTAGGTAAAGTCAGACTTGTCAGCTCTAACTACGACATTAATTTTACTATAATTGTGTTGATTGTATTACGATGTGGTATCAGAAGGGTGTGAGAATGATCACAAATTCTCATTTGTGACGGACACTATCCGTCGCAAGCTTAAGATGGATATCATATTCTCTCACAAAATACCCATCAAGGGTGAGTGGAGAAGCACATGGGGGGTGCCCACCTTGTCCCCTCTACCCATTTCCTCTCACAAAATACTCGTCGCAAGATCCGATCCGTCGCAAGCAAGACCTACTGGAGAATGATATTCACCCCACAATCACCATTCCTTGCCTTGGTGGGTTTATACTTATTAACTAATGAGTTTATTCCCCCACTCCTATTCAAATTCCAACCTGTTTCATCTTCCTCTTCCTTCTTCTCTTGTTTTTTAGCCAACATAATATTTTTCTTGTTTTTTTATTAACACAATAAACACCCACCAAACAAACGGCTATATATTGGACTATATATCAACCGTTTCAACTTCTAAACTTATATCTCCATATCAAACTGCACCCATACAAACCCAATTCCTCAAAAAAAAAAAAAAAAAACACAATTCAAAAATTCATCATTAATCTTTTTATAATTTAGCAACAAAATTGTTAATTAAAACTTAATACCTTAATGTTACAAACATGGGTGAAGGATATTATTCATCAAAAAAAACTGATGCTATTTGCCGTGACGTCTGTGGCCAGGTATTTTATCCATCCTGTTATGTTTATTTTATTTTATTTTGTTTCAGTTAGTCTCTCTTAAAGACGGTAAAGTGGTATCGGTTTTATAGCAAAAACGGTCGAGTATTACACTATTTAGATAGATGAGACAAATTGTTGGTCTATCTATGCACCCGTTCTAACTATAAAACCGATACCTCCGTTTTAAATACGAATTTGTCACGGACACTTTTTCGTCACAAGATGGTGACCTCTCACGAGATGATGCAAGTGAGATAGAGGCCATGAGAGGTCACAAGCTTGTGACGGTCACGAGCAAAACTTACGTCAATCAAATAGAATGTAATTCTGCTATTATCAATTATGTAGGTTGAGCTATCAGATTTTTGTCATTCATGATTATTATTTATTTATTTCTGCATGTCCTGAAATAACTTCACAAGAGTTTAAAGACCTTTAAAGCTAGGCTTACTTAAGTAACGTATGGATCATATAAAATTAGGCGACAGGTTGATTTCCTGATTTTATGGGATTAAATCTGATTTTATTTTGTGTTTGTGAAATTCCCGAGAATTTTTCTGTGGTAATTGTTGTTTTAAGAAATAATGAGATTAGATATTAGATATTCCCCTACCTATATATCCTCAATCAATTTTTTTAGATTGAATTGATGGTGAGATTCGAACACGTGACCCTTTAGTCACACTGGCTGTGATACAATGTCGTTTCATTATGCCGACATATAAGGTGATAGTTGATAATTGATACAAATTTATTATTACTTTTGAGATCATGTGGTATTTTTCATTGTCGTTTTTATTTTGTGTTGTAAGACCGAGTTTTTATTTATTTATTGGTTGACGGAACTCTTTTTGCGATCTTCAGGACGGGTGTAGCGGAGCTTTGATCATATCGAGAATGAGATGTCTGTTAAGAGGTGTTGATTTGAGAAGCATTGTTTTATTCCTTGTTATCATCCCATTATGCATATTTGGTTCATATATGCACGGTCAGAAGATAACTTACTTCCTTCGGCCGCTTTGGGAACGCCCTCCTAAACCTTTCATCGAAATCACACATTATTATAATGAGAATGTGACGATGAAAACTCTATGCAAACTCCATGGTTGGGGTATTCGTGATTATCCTAGACGAGTATTTGATGCTGTTTTAGTGAATAATGAAATGGACATGTTGCAACTACGATGGAATGAACTGTATCCGTATGTAACACAGTTTGTTGTTTTGGAATCAAACTCTACATTCACGGGAATACTGAAGCCGTTGTACTTTGCTATCAATCGAGATAAGTTTCAGTTTATTGAGCCGAGGTTAACTTACGGGACTATTGGGGGACGGTTTAGGAAAGGCGAGAACCCTTTTGTCGAGGAAGCATATCAGAGAGTTGCGCTTGATCAGCTTCTTCGTATAGCTGGCATTGAAGACGATGATTTGCTTATCATGTCGGATGTTGATGAAATTCCGAGCAGACACACCATCAATCTTTTGAGATGGTGTGATGACATTCCGTCTATCCTTCATTTAAGGCTCAAGAACTACATCTACTCTTTCGAGTACCATGTCGATAACAATAGTTGGAGGGCTTCAATTCACAGGTATAAAGGAGGAGTATCGAGATATGCACACTTTCGACAGACTGATATGATCCTAGCAGATGCAGGGTGGCATTGCAGTTTCTGCTTTCGTCGTATTGATGAGTTTATTTTCAAAATGAAGGCTTACAGTCACAACGATCGAGTTAGATTTTCCCATTATCTCAACCCAAAGAGGATTCAAGATATAATCTGTAAAGGGACTAATTTGTTCGACATGCTTCCGGAAGAACACACCTTCCGAGAAATGATCGGCAAGCTAGGAGCTGTTCCGCGATCTTTTTCTGGTGTCCATCTTCCTGCATACCTGTTACAGAATGCTGATAAATACAAGTATCTTTTACCAGGGAATTGTATTAGAGAAAATGGCTAAATTACATTTCCTTTGGAATTTCGACATACATTTGCTGATAGGAATGTAGTCTTTGCTGACTAATGAACATTCCAAGATTTCATTGGAAATTATTAAGCATTCAATGTGGCCATTTGATGGGAGAATGTGAAATCCGGGTATTGCATAATTTTAGTCCGATATATGTTTTTCTCATTCAATTATGTAATTAATGGGTTGGTCTCACATGTGAGATCGGCTCATATAAGTTTTTGTGTTTTAGCATATGTTCCCTTAAAAGGCGACTAATTGTCAGACGTATCCTCGTGACCTCGAGTGAACGAAGTAATTAGGAGGACAAGGAACAATTTGTATATTTTCTAGTTTGATGCTTATACTTAGTCGAGCTTAGTTTGTAGCAGCTTGTTGTGATGTTAGTGTATAAGAGACGAATTCGATGAACTGAATTTTATCAAGTAGACAATGCTATTGAAAAATACAAATTCTTTTGTAAGACAGACTTACGAAATAACTACTTGTCCATTTAAATGGTTTACGTTATTGATATTAATTAATAGATTCGGTTGCACTTTTTTTGGGTAGGACGGTATTATAGAAGAGTTATGAATCGGAAAAACACTAAAGCTTAGAGGCCAGCAGTAGTGTAGTGTGACAAGTTAAACTTGAGGTAGCCACAATGTCATGTACTTAGGATACAAATGGAAACAATATTGACAAAGAGGTCAAATAACATTTAATTAATCTCTGTGATTTTTGACATTGGGGGTTCTATTTCATTTCCAAGATTGTTTGATTATTTGATTTATTTATTTATTTTTTAAGATTATTTGATTCTTGAATTAACATAATATTTCAGGAAAAATTTTCACCCAAAAAAAAAAAATATTTCCAGGAAAACTTGAATAGTATACATTGAAGTCTTGAATTTCATGTTTTCGAATTTATGGAATTTACTTGGTGATTACATTAACATACATCTTCATTGTCATCCATTTTTACTTCCTTAGATTACATTTCATTATCTTGGGATTATAATGTCATGCAATAAATATAGGGAAGGCATAATATTACTCGGCTTTGTGAAACGGTGAACAGTAACACGTCTTTACTCCTTAAGACTTGACTTATATTGTTGTAATATTAACAAAAAGTGTCGTCAATGTGCCTGAGATTTTTCCATTGATGTAATGGGCCACTTGTTACCGCATCAAATATTACACAGTATCAATTCATTCATTTATAAACGAGCTCTTGGAAAATAATATCCGAAAACGAGAGATCCTTAAAAACAACACAAAGCAAATATTTTAAACCTTAACACAAAATTATTCAAGTCCAATCCATCATGATGTTAACTCCCATGTTTTTATCATTTATAACATTCTCACCCCGCAATATCCTGAATACGTAAATTTGTGGTAAATTTATTTGTAGTCGAAGTTTGCACTCTACATTTTTTCACAACTTTTTAATCTGATGTAGAAAATAACATTTGTAGCTTTATAGTCACTTTGACTAAAAACTGAGCTTTACGGTTTTTCTAACGTGTGCTCTGAGGGCACACATTAAGAGCCTAAATAAATAAAGAATCAAAAGATATTTGATTAAATATGGTAAAAATGAATTGATACTAACATTTTTCATGTTAAATTCCTTTGATTCTTTCTTTATTTGAACTCTTAATGTGTGCCCTTAGGACACACGTTAGAAAAACCGTTCCTAATAATAACATATACTCTTAAGAACATAAAATAGGGACGTTAAATAGCGCTCAACCTAATTAACTACTTACTTAAACTATCTTCCTAACAAATACTATTTACTTCTTAAAAGTTGCTCCAACCTTATCCTATATTTAGGTGGATTTTTCTGTGACTGTTTAACCAAAATTTCTTCATTAAAGTTTTAATCAGACTTTGTACTACAAAGCAACATATGTTCACTAAATGCTGAGTGTAAACAGACAAATCATAGTCTTACATATTTGGTAATGCTTAGGTTACCAACAATCAACAGATAAATAATAATTACATAATTGTATCTTGCTTTTTTGCTTTGAAAAGGGTTTCACTAAGGAGTCGGGTCGAGTTAGGTTTGTCGAGTCTAGTTATAGGTAAGGTATGAGAAATGAGGTTCGGTCGATGAAACTTAAATGCTTAACTCATAGAACTGGTCACCACAAATACACAACAGAAACTGTTACTCAGTTCTTGTTACCACCACAACTAATTTTGAGAGTACAAATAACATTGTTATACAAAGTCGGTCTTTTCCAACGAAAAACAGTTGGCTAGAAATATATTACAGGCAAATCAAATGATTTATTTTCTCCGAAAACATAGGCATTAACACCTGAATCAGAAGGGGGGCGCCTCCACTCCATCTGTCGTGCACATACTATCGCTGTTGATATTAGGCTGCAATCAAAATTTGAAAACCAGAACTCGGGTGTTGATGCCTCGAGACTCATCACATCACAAAGCAAAAAATAAATGGCGCATACAAAGAATAGATTGCGATCCCTGACTTTCACATGAAAGCGAACAATAAAAAATGGGGATTCTCGCAAACTGATGCGTCTTTTATAACCTGTCCAGCCAACTTAGAATGCTGTCTTGTGAACCAAACAGTAGATCCTGAGGAAAAATATCAGTGAGATTAAGACTTTAAGATAAGCGTATTAGCAAATTACAAGTAATATCTCGCAATAAGAGAAAGCAAGGAAACCTGGAAATCCGGAGGAGTGTCAAGTTCTATGTTGTCAAGGTCAGTAAAGCCGAAAGACCCACCAAAGGCATCGTCAATGTCATTGAAGCCATGGGCAAGGCTGTTGTCAAAAGGGGAACATGAATTTAAAATTTCATTGCATCGTAAAGAGTCATCATTGACATCAGGATCGAGTGCTTGAGACTGTCCTGCCAAGTACACTTGAGGCTTGACCTCCTGGTGTTGTTCAGTAGGCGGTTGAAGATAAGTACCTGTCGAGTCCTGGTTCTGATTCTGTATAATAAAACATCCATTAGAATGCATATGAAATGACATTGATATTTTGGAGGGGGAGATAAAAGTAGAGTACAAGGACTTTGGACTTTGAGAAGAACTAAAAGGACAGACTTTTGCAAGTAACAGATCAGCTGTTTTAAAATAAGAAACGAACCTTAAAAATTGATAATCGTATCCTAATTAGATTTACATTAACAAATTAATTAAAGCTCATTCCATAGAGAAGATAAGTCAGACCCACACAATATCAGGGCTTGACTTGATAGTAGCATTCCCGAAAACCGAAATTTCTAATGCTCCAGGAGATTTAGTTTCTAGTTTGGCAACATCGAATGTATGGTGCACCACTATGCCAAGCCAGAAAGTAGAGTGTTTTTTGCTACTCACACTTCAATGGAAAAAAAAATTACCTATACAGGATTTGGGTTAAAGTTAAATTGAACAGCGACTCTCCAAAAGCAACAATGCCTTTGGCGAAAATGTTGACAGACTATGTAACTTAATACATTGCTTCTCAACCATCCCAAGAACATGTAGTTCGACAAAAAAATGTGGTCAATGATCACATAAAGAGTTGAAGTCTAGGGAAAATGATGACAATAACCACCTCGAGCATGCTATCAACAATCAGAAATAGGAGTTTGAACAAAAGATCTTAAATGGAATATAGGAAACGACAAGCTAAAGGAGTTACTACTAACCTCAGTTTTTAAACCAATCAAGCACCCATCCGTAGCTTCATCATTAAGGGGAAAATTCTCTGTTCTAGGAGGGTTCGGCATTTGAGTCATAGGAGTCTTTGGGCAATTAACTGAGACAGGAAGAGATTCATTTGCGGTCTTTTCATCATCATGTATATCATTTTGTTTATTTTGTTGATAGAATATCTTTGAAACCACATATTCACTCTCTCTTTCATCCTCGTCTGTTCCGAGGTGATACTGATGCATCACCCAATTTGATTTGACAGGCTTAGACCCTTTAATTGAACTGCTATAGAGAACCATTATCTTTTTACAACCCTTTTGAACGCCGCTGTCAAAGACGGGTTTTGTCTTCCCCGTCTTGTGCCAGCGGACAGTCTCTTGATTTTCCTCAGTTTGGATCTTCCTTCTCTTTCTCTGCCCAGAAGCATAAGCATTGGCAGTTTTATGAAAGAAATGTATACTGGTTCCATCTTTACTAGCACCTGCACACCAAACAGGTAAACAAACAAACACAAAAGTGTTAATACTTCCACAAGTACACAATCTTTCTCCTTTGAATTTTTAACAAATTTCATGTTAGTAACTACTGTGTTTCTTCTTCGTGATATATAATACGGAATACTAATGTTGCATCTAGCAAATAACATATTTAGTTGCTCGAGCTTTGTTTCTAACCAGGAAGATATTTAGGATGAGTATAGCAAATTCCTTTGTCAGTCTCAAGTGTTGGAATAAACTCATCAACGAATACATGCGGTTTTGCATCCTGTGAACCGCACTTCGCAGCGAGATGTTCCAGCAACTCTGCATCAGTTGGATCAAATTTTACTCCAGCTGGCAGACCAGGCCACTCAAAAGTAACCTGAACAAGAAAATATCAATTAAACTGATTCTCAAACACTTGGTAATTTGATCGGATACTTAAATCTAGAACTACATTCATGAGTTAGGCTCAATACTATGTTCATAAAATCAAAGAATGCGGAATTAGAAGTCTTGCCAATCAAAAGTAAGTGTAAACAACAACTTTTGAAAACCTACTGAATTCCCGGTCATTTTTAAACCCTCCCTCTCCACATAACAGCGATTACCTCCAAATCCTTGACCCTAAAAACCTAAAACACCCACTTTAAAAGGCGCAAGGCACACCAAGGAAACAAGGGCCATGGTGACGTGGCACAATGTGTGCAGTTCAAGAATTGACTGTAAAAAATCAGATTGCATAAAAGGACAGTTGAAGATATGGTTGACATCTTACATCACTATTGTCAATCCAATGACGGCATTTAGGACATTCACGCTTTGCTCCACAGTCTATATTCTGTACTGATGAAGATAATGTAGCATGTCTTACTTTCTTTGCAATGCCTCTACAATCAACAAGCCAACTTCTGCGCAATCCATTTAACAATAGGAGTAAACATTAATGAACTATTAAGCCGAGATACATTACTTAGCATCACACACACATATATTCCATGTATGTTAAGAGCATTATTGCTTGTTAGTATCAATCATCCAAATACAAGCACGGAAGCACCATTCCGAATATTTACACATACAAGGCTCAAACATTTAAATTTATGTGACATTAGTTCATATAACAGGATTGAAGAAATACAAATCCAGATACTCAGCTCAAAAATACTGAACTATTTGTCAAACCAACACTATCATCAGTGCACCAATTTCATTAAACTAAATGATAATCAATATAACTATCCTATTTTCATATTTGGTAGAATATCTAACAGCAATCCAACATATGGAGTACTACATATCCGGCTATCTAAACATTGTTCCATCAAGAACATTCCCAAAATCAAAATGTTACACCCGTCAACACAATGTAGAGCAGAATAACTTAAAACTAAGCCGTGAAATGGTGAAGGCCAACCCTTTTTTGTATTCTAAAGCGTGCTTGGGCACAAATGTCGGACAATGTTAAAGTACATGAATCATCCTCTGAAACCGTCTAGGGCATCAACATACAGCACAAAAGAACCATTCCATATATTTACCCATACAAGGCTCGAACATTCAAATTTATGTGACATTAGTTCAGATAACAGCAATGAAGACATTACAAATCCAGGCACTCAATTCAATAATACTGACCTAATTGTCAAACCAACACTATCATCAGTGCACCAATTCCAGTAAAACAAACAATATTCAATAAACGAACTATCCTATTTTCATATTTGGTAGAATATCTAACAGCAATCCAACATATGTAGTACTACATTTTCGGTTATCTAAACATTTTTCCATCAAGAACATTCCCAAAATCAAAATGTTAAACCCGTCAACACAATGTAGAGCAGAATAACTTAAAACTAAGCCGTGAAATCATGAAGGCCAGCCCTTTTTCGTATTCTAAAGCGTACTTGGGCACATATGTCCGACAATGTTAAAGAAAAGCTTCCCTCTATCTCCATCAATACAAATGTACCTTCTTAAAATTCCAAAACAACCCAAAATAACATACTTCAAAACAAACTAGGTATCTGGACCCCTCTCTAATTACTCCACTACTTCGGAAAAAAAAACCTCTTTGTGTTGCTATCGCAAGGGTAAGGTTGCGTACATCCAACTCCCCCTACCCGCAATTTCCAAGAACCCTTTAGACATTGAGAATAATGTTGTTATAAGTTGTAACTACCCCACATAACAATGTACTTCAATGTAAGTTCATAAATCATGTTTCTTTCTCAAATTAATCATACCCAAAAGAAAAGCTCAAAACTTTTATTCTACAATTTAACAACAATTAACCCATTCAAAACACTAAACCCCATAATCAAACATTAAACCCTAAAAATCATAAATCAAATAGATTGGATTACACAACAATGAATAACAAACTATTAAACGATGTGTTTCAACATCAAAGAACCCAAAAAAGCACCAATTTTAATCAAACAAAGAAAACACAAAAATCCCAGATAAAAAATGAAGATTATGAAGTGGGTATGAATGAAATTAGCTTACTTTGCCATATCATAGAATACCCAGATGATAAAAATAGAAGAGAGGGAAAGATAGAAGGGTTATAACTTATAAGGAGGGTATGAACTATGAAACTTGTTTGTAAAAACCGATGAAATATTAAATCCTTTAAAAATGATGAAGAATGTTAAATAACATCGCTAAGTAAACACTGAAACACTACTACTACAATTCTAGTCTTGTAGTCTTCTACAGTCTTAAGAGCGGGAAACTTGTTCCTGCACTATCTACCGAACCTATAGCCTTGGATACTTCTTTGCATATGACAATTTGACAGTCCATTTTAGTACTTGATCCGGTAAAACGAACCCGACTCGAATAACCTGATATCCGAATTGAGAATTTGAGTAGACCTGCAAATCCATTTGACCTGACCTATTTTTTTTAATTTTTTTTTTAATATCACCAGTTATCCATAAATAACTTCATAATAACATACTCGAACCTAAAATGAGCCCCACTGAGTTGATCGGTACCGAATTCTATCGAAATTGAAAATAAACCGACTCTTGTCTACTCACAAGTCATATCCTTTTCAAAATATAATTAGGTCGTGCTCTTTATGATTTGAATTATTTGAAATGAACTAATGAACAATCAAAGTGAATTAAATTAATTTATACTCCGTACAATATAAATTAAAATGATCTAAAATAAAGTCCAAAAAACGAGGAATTGTGAACTTCTTGTTATTTACATGTAACGATCTTTCATAAACTAAATTATTAATATATTACTTCTAATTTTTATATTTTTCGCTGACTGGTTCTATTATCCCATTAGGCTAGTATCAAATAAAATGTCTTGATAACAACAAATGTTAAGCAAAAATAATTTTTTCTTATTTTTTTCAAATTAAGTGAAATTTTAATACATATAATAAAGTCAATTAAACTTAATTAATAGTACCGTACTCGTATATAACGGGTAGTGTAATCATTTTTTCCTAACATTAAAAGTCACTCTCAAATTTATTTAATTTTTCCAAGATTTATTTATTGAAAACAATTGTTAACGGGCAGCTCCAAAGCTAGTAGGTTCGGATGAAAAAGGAGGGGCCCACAAGAAGTGCTTCGTAGGGTAATGACTTTGAAAAACGTGTGTAAAGACAGACAGAAAAGAGGAGTAAAAAAAACTTCCTTGGAGCCCAAGCCATTTATGGTAATTTTTATAATGTTATTAATTGTTACAGTCAACTTAATGACTAATTTACCCCCACTTTTTGTGGATAATTACCTTTTTCTTTTTTACTTGTCTATGTTGGAAACATTTATCATTAGATTTGCTGACCAAATATTGTTTGTTTCCCTCGTCATTTGCTTAAAAAGGCATGATAAATTGACACAAGTATTATTATTTTTACTTAAATTGTTATGAGATATGGTTTCTCAAATCACAAATTCTTATTTCAGACGGAGGTATCCGTCTTAAACTTAAGACGGATACCATATTCTCTCACAAAATATCCATCAAGGGTGAGTGAAAAGCACATGGGGGGAGCCCACCTTGTCCCCTCTACCCATTTCCTCTCACAAAATAGCCGTTGTAAGATCCGACCCGTCTTAAGCAAGACCTACTGTTCTCAAATATACCATCTACTATTTTTATTTTAACAGTTTTTCTAGCGTGTTCACTAAGGAAGCACATTAATAAGTCATGTATGAAAAGATTACAACATATTTCTATCAGAAATGCAAGTTTGAATATACTTTTATCATAATTAAGGAAAAATTACAAATAAGCACCACGTATTTGCGTATTTTTACAAATTACCACCATGTATTTGAGTATTTACAAATAACCCCTGAACTTTAATGTATACTCTTCAATCACCACCGTATTTTTACCCCGAGCATCGTTTTTATTATTTCCCGACTTCTTAAGTGACGATTTAAGTGAAATTACAAAACTACCCCCATCTAATTATACCAGCACACTTTACCCAACTACTACATTGATTTTCATCTTTCCCCAATTCATAACCCTAAACCCTAAATCACTAAATCCATTACTGAAAATCCCCAATTCATCTCTCACTCTCTGGTCTCTCTCTTTCTTCAGTTTTTCGACCCCAGGTTTGTAGCTCTCTTTTTTCTTTCATATTTCGTTTGATACTACAAATAATTCAGAATGAACAATTGAACGAAATACAAACACTAAAGGCTTCTGTGAATTGAACGAAATATGAAAGAAAAAAAAGAGCTCCATAAAATCAATGTAGTAGTTGGGTAAAGTGTGTTGGTATAATTAGATGGGGGTAGTTTTGTAATTTCACTTAAATCGTCACTTAAGAAGTTGGGAAATAATAAAAACGATGCTCGGGGTAAAAATACAGTGATGATTGGGGAGTATACATTAAAGTTCAAGGGTTATTTGTAAATACGCAAATACATGGTGGTAATTTGTAAAAATACGCAAATACGTGGTGATTATTTGTAATTTTTCCCATAATTAATGAGAATATCTTATAAATATTTTCATACATGGCTTATTAATGTATACTTTTAGGGTGTTTATTTTCGCAGTACATATTTTACTCATTTTAGTACGCTTTTGACAATTTTACCCCCCTCATTTGCTCTCACCAACAATAATCAATGTACTGCATTAGAGAAAACAAAAAAAAAAAAAAATTGAAACCACTTTAGGCAACCCCAACCACCCATGTCAATCACCTGCCTTAACAAACCACCGGTCACCGACAACCTCCATCTCACCGCCATTAGCCCTTTCCTAAACTGACGACATTCCCATTTGGCATACGCCGGATTGCCGTCTCTTCACCTGCACGTCTGATCTCACACCACGCCACCCACCAACCCCCAAACGACACCAGACCATCCCAAACGACCGCACCATCGATGCCACTAACGTCATACACCGTCCCCTTGCCACCGCCACCTTTCCACCGCTCAAACGCCCATCCAAACCCTTAAAAAACTCAAATAAAAAAGCCTAAAAAGACACGACCAATTCAAACAATAACATAAAGAAAATCATTACTAATCAATAAAATGCAATTTGCTAATTAAATATTTGTTCTTTAGTACAATTAGGTCCATAATTGATGATTATCTATAGATTTGGGGTAAACAGTGAAAAAAGAGGAGAAAAATAGGTTAAGCGCATGATTTTTGTCCAGGGGTTTGCAAATGGAAATTATAGTGCAAAAAGTACTGAAATGAGTAAAAAATGTACTGCGAAAATAAACTACGTACTTTTAAGGCACACGTTAAAAAACCCGTTATTTTAAAAGTCTTTTATTTATTACATGTTTTCATAATATACGTAGCTGTTTTATACCTTTATCGTAAATTATGACAATTGCGATTTATATACCATTGTATTGTACGTACTATTTTATTACTTCCACCATCACGATTAATAGTTAGAGACTTAGAGTGTAATAGAAAAAGACAAGAATTGCTACTTATCTTCTCTTTTACTTTATTCTATCACAACCGATTAAAATATCATATACCTTGTCCCATCCACCTACCATCCAACCCAACAAGATACAGTATATATTAGTATAATCGTTTGTGAGAGAGAAATGGAGAAAGATGGAGGGAGAAGGTAGATCGGAGTACTAGATAATATATCCCCCAAAAACTTTATATAAAGTTCTTTTTATGCCAAGTTATTATTCACCAATCTCTACACTTAGAGAATTTTTTGCCCCTTAAAAGAACTTTTACTTTGTTCTTAATTAGGAATCACCACTAATTTTGGGCGATGATAATGTTACTTTTTCACAACTTGCGCAATATTAGTAAAAACGGTAGTAAATTTTAAAGTACCCGAAATTTTTTATGCCCATTTGTATTTTTTACTTTTTTTGAAATAATCAAAGAACTTAATTTTCAAATAAAAACCTAATTCCAGTTTGACAAACCCAATGAAACCTATAGAAATTTATTTTAAAAGTTTTTACAAACAAACCCAAGGCTAAGAACCATCATTGCAATTGCTCTTATCTATGAAGTACATTATTTTTTGACACAAAGACCAAAGAAACAAAATAGAGTGATTTTGGAACACAACAATATCTCCAACTTGTACAACAACTACGACAAATAAAAATAGATAACTATTAATTGTACAACTTAAAAAATAGCTCAATAACTATTGAAGAGAGAGAGCGAATCAAGGGCGCTCTTTCCCTTTGAAAAATGAAAACTGCGAAATTTTTTCAAGTTTGCCTTATATGACATTATTTGTTTGCCTCCATAATCACAATAGTAGTTCCGCCACGGAAGGGAATATTATTTTATCGTAGATTGTTGTTGTTTACGATATAGTACACGTATCATTTTATTATTTTTGATACCATTTTAAAATCAAATTGTACCTAATCTTTCAATAAGTTTATTGTGATGGTATCATTGACAACATACTTTATTTTTTTTTTCTAAGTCAAGATATTGATGAGATTTAATTTAACAGGAAAATGTATCCATGTAGATAATACTCGCTGATAGGATAAAACTTGATTGAAAAATGAAAAATGTAATGAGGTGGATTTAACAAAAAAAACTTGAGAGCTCGCATCCTTTGTCATAACAAGGGAGTAGGGGGTAATATCATACTTACTCCATTTTTTTATTAATCTCCTCATTTCTATATTGCATTATATTATATACGAGGAGTATTTAATTGAATTAGGAAGATAAAAAGAAAATAAAGTAACATTATTGTTTCTCGATATCAATTATTCAGTAGTCACTACCCTTATCAAGATACATTAATAACAAAAATAGTACTCGTAGTAAGAAGTAGACGGTGACAAACTCACCTACGAACATAGTTTTAAATATCGGCGCGATTTCAATTTACGACAAATTTATAAAGGTTTTGCTGTTTGCTGTGACCGCATTACCATGTTACAAGGCGATATTGACCGGATTTAGTGATCTTAACCAATACTAACACTGAAACAGTGACCGAGATGTAATACTATGTCTATGAGTAATGAGTCTATGACAACGTGAGATGGTTACAAGTTACAACTAACAAGGATGGGTTGTTCCGTTATTGCAGACTTGCAGCTAGGCCGGCGAAGCTGGAGGTAGACTGGTAGAGATATACCAAAAAGGAAGACGTAAACGACCGTCAAGGACAAACCGGCAATGCCAGTTGTGTTGGGTCCTTCATAATATCATGCAACAAAACAAGTTACAGTTGAACAACTTTCATGTGAAGCTCAAAAGAATATTGCAACGACACGACAATGTCGACAAGCAATGTCATTCAGAAGAGCTCAGATAAGATTGAATGTCTTCATACTGCAAGACATCATAATAATGGAGCCTTGCAATTATATGAAAATATATAAGAACAAATGTACAATGATTTCATTTTCTATTCAAATCACTTGGAAGTTTCTACACTTGTTCATGTCTTGTACAAACATTTTCATATAAAAGAATAGAAGTCACACGAGTCAGTGACACAATATGATCACCCTAGTACAAGTAAACACCAATGCTGACATTCTTTAATCGAGTTATCGTAACGAATCAGAAAAAATCGACCTCGATGAAATTACCTGGCGGCTTCACATCAGTGGGTGGGCCCGGAGCTGGCACGGGTCGAGGAACCTCAGGTGGAGTCGCACAACGGATAAGGGCCCAATTAATGGTCTGGAAGAAGGGATGTTGCTTAATTTCAGTGGCCCCACGTCTGTAAGCGAGGCGATGCTGTGGCTCCTTGACAAGCAAGCCTCTGATTAAGTCTCTAGCAGCAAAGCTTATAGACGGCGTCTCGGGAAATCTTAGGGGTTGGCCCACGACATTGAAAAGAGTAGCTCGGTTACCCTGGCCTTTGAAAGGGGTTTTCCCAAAGAGTAATTCATAGATGAAAATACCCAAAGTCCACCAATCTACGGCACTCCCATGTCCTTCTCCTTTGATGATTTCAGGAGCCAAGTACTCGTGCGTCCCCACAAATGACATTGACCGGGCATTTGTGGGCTCCGCAAGGAGCTCCGGGAGAGTATTACAAACTTCAGGCTTTGCCTTGGGCTTTGGTTTTGGTTTCTTTTCTTTCTTAGACTTTTTTGATAAGAATAGTGGCGCGAAACATGCAGGCTGAATCATACAAGCAGGCTCTATACACAAGGCGGAGGTTTTGGAATCAGTGCTAGAATTTGATGATTTCACAAGAGTTGGGCAAACAGCACATCTTAGAGAAAGGTCGAAATCGGAAAGCATTATATGTCCGTCCTCTCTCACTAAAACATTCTCTGGCTTTAGATCTCTGTAGATTACTCCAAGCATATGCAGGTATTCCAAGGCAAGCAGAATCTCCGCAACATAAAACCTGTTGAATACAGCCAACATCACCAACATGTCAAACGTAAAACAATTACCATGGACAACAACAAAATAGGAATTGGGTCAGTCTACATGTTTGACATCAACACAAGACATTATCATGGATGACAACAAAATCATCATACGAAACCTTTTTATCAACAACAATGAGAAGCAGAAAGCCAGACAATCGATTGACCCAACAACTTCTCTCCAAGATTGCTGCGCCTAATCTAAAACAGAATGAAAAACCGAGGCTGCTCTGACTTTATGAGGAAGCATCATCCCCCAAGGTTCAATTCTATACAATTTGAGAATCGTATATTGTACATATCAGGAAGATGTTTAGACTACGAAATTGACATTGTTGGCATAACCAACCTGGCTCATGGGTCATGGCATAGCCAAAATGATGGAAAGACTATTGAAAATTAATTAGGATAGCAAATTGGGTTTGGAGAGAAAACTTAAACAAGCTTTAATTAATAAATTCAGCCAATAGGCATTAATGGCTATCCTTTTATTTGATGGAGGGATAGGGAGAGAAAGGGAGGCGAACAGTTTACCATGATCGGATAGCAAATTGGGTTTGGAGAGAAATAGAGGGAAAGTGAAATGCAAAATTTATTTTCCTACTACACATTTAATCAAATATCTTTTAACACGGAAAAGATTTGGAGAAAACACCATGGCTCCATTATTCATGTCCTCTCCCTCTCTCACCCCTCCCCCCTCCCTCACTCCTCCCCCCTCCCTCCCCTTTTTGTATAAAGGGTGCATAATAAAGACTAAAAATACGAAAGAAATAATGATGGATTCATATTCCAAGACATAAGTAGAGAAACAATGCAAATTTGGTCACATCAGTTTACGAAAACAATTACAGAGTAAATTCAATTTTCTTTGCTAAAAAGCTTCAAGAATTGTATCTTGTGAGAAAAATGTTCGCCAAAGTCGGCATCTTTTGCCAGCAAAGTTAAATGAGGGACAATATAGATTGGCTGAAGTATAAAACTCTGGAAGATATCTTTACCTAGCAGCATGCTCAGGGAAGCATTTTTGCGGCCGTCTCTGCCTAAGTGAGTGAAGATCCCCTCCAGGACAGAACTCCATCACCAAACAAGAATGATTATCGGTTTCGAAATGTGTGTACAAAGTGGGAAGGAAAGGATGATCCAGTGACCCAAGAATCTCCCTTTCAGTTTGGGCCCTCAGAAGCTTTTTTCTGCTCTCTAAGGCTCCTTTATTCATGACCTTCATAGCAAAATGAGTCTTGGTTCCAACCAGTTCAGCAAGATAAACCTTACCAATATCACCACATCCCAATTGCTTCAAAAGCCTGAAGTGATTCAACTGCAACGCGCCATAATGCGACACAGCTTTCCCAATAGCAACCCATCTCACATCATTGCCCTTGTGAGGCTTATACATGGTACTACTCAAACTACTCGAGCTGCTTTCGTCACTAATATCACTCCCAGTACTTCCTCTATAAGCACTACTCACTTTCCTACTTTCCAACAAGTCACTAGACTGACGAAGCTCACCACTCTCACCCGGTTTCTCAATACTGCTATGACCCTCACTTGCCTCGGTTATGGTAAAACTCTCTTTAGCTTCCGTATACTGGTTAGCAGAGTAATAACTGTTTTGAGGGCTAGTACAGCTATTTACAAGTCCCTCAGCTAAACCCACAGAGCTGCTTGAATCATTGGTTTCGGATTTGCCAACAATATGCTTAATAGAACTCGTTGACTCAAACCCGGAACTATTTCCTACATCATTACTAAGGGATACCTCTACTGATTTCCCTTTCTTACCATGACTCTGACCGTTTAAACCCACATTCTGATTATTGCCATCAGAAAGTTTAGAGTTTCCGGGTTTCAGCCACGCCTTACTAGAGGAAGAGGCAAGACTGTTGTTGTCAACTAAATAAGTAGAATTATGAGGTTTCATCATAGAAGTAATCCCATCACCAAGAGAATCCATACCTATCACAAAACAAAAAAACCCAATTCACAAATTTTGATTCTTTCCCAAATTTTACATTCAGGAAACTTGATTCAAATCAGCAAGAATCAATTCCAAAAACCCAATTATAAAAAAATAAAATAAAGTGAAAACATAACACAAACTTTACACCATTCATTCCCACATCAACAGCAAATCATTGAAATAAAAAGCAACAACAAAAAAACATTGCATTATTGAAGCATTCCCTACACATTAATCATACAATGAAGCATTCCCTACAATACCATTCATTAAAGCATAAAAAAAAGAAGCAGTAGAATCAAAGCAATACAATGTATGATTAAACTACCCTTATAAGTTATATAACAAATGTAATTAACACAATAAAATTATCAAATCAAGAACTAATCTTTATACAAATTCCTTAAAAGGGTATTGAGAAAACCTGATTATAGAAAAAGGGTAGGAATTGAAATTAGAAAAAAAGGACTAAAAATCATGTGGGTAAGCAAGTGAAAGTGAGAGTTCAACTTAGAAAAGTGAGAAAACTTTAATAAAAAGCTTTTTGTTTAATAATACCGAGATTAGATCATAAGGAGAGATTGTGAGTTGTAATGTTTCGTCGTTATTCAAGGAGATGTGAAAAAAAATGTGATTTTTAATTTTAAAACAAGGTTGAATGCAAAAAGCTGTATTTTTTTTGTTTTTTTTTTTAATTTTAATGCTTGTAAGCATCATTTGGGAAAGAATTAAGAAAGCTTTTGCTTGTTTGGTAGTTGTTTACTATATATTCATTTGCTTCACTTTTGTTGCTTTCTTCTTCTTCTTTCAAATATTTGAGGAGTAAATTGTTTTGTTTCATGGTAACTTATTGTGAGATTGTTTGGTAATAAAGTAACACAAAGCGAAGAAGGTGTATATCTGTTTTCAATGAAAATCGGTCAGATTCTATTTTATAAGGAGACAAGTAGAAGGCAAAGTGGGGATCTATGTTTATTGAAAATGGATATGCGCCGTCTTTAATAAGACTAATTGATAAAGTTAAAAACTAATTAGATTTTACTCTGAAATCCATTTTTTCTAAAATTACTCAAATTTGAAATTTTTATTCCTAAAAATTACTCACTTAAATTGCATCTTTACCTAAATTTGCTTTCAAATTCCAACTCAAGTTAGTTAAAAAAAATGAGATAAGTCGCTCAAGGTAGAGTATTGCAACAATTTGAGGTCAAAATGCAACATAAGGAGGTAATTTAGGAATTTTTTTTTTAAAATGGCGTAATTTTAAAAAAAATGGATTTCAAAAAGGGGTAAAATCTAATTAACTCTAAAGTAAATAGAAGTCATTAACTACATACAAAATGAGCTAAAGATGAAAGACAATTACGATAAAATCGGCTATTCACTATAAAAACATGTACGAACTAAAAGTATCACAAATATCATTAAAAGAGAGACAAAAAAAACAAAAAAAAGTGCTACCCACATTTTTTTATGCGCTCAAGTGGTCTTACAATAAATTGTAAAACAGTCTGATTACAAGACTTCGTGATTATAATATACATAAATTAATAATTATAATACATACCACAAGAGATACACTTTAATTTTTTTTTAATTATGTTCTCAATTTCGTATTTTAAATTTGAAGCAGGTTTATTTATAACATTGAACTCAAACTCTCAAATGCACAAAGCATATAACGTTGCTTTGTGTTTAACTTCTCTTCTTAATAGTTGAATAATTGAATATTTTTCAACAACGAAAACCTGAAGATAAACTAAGGTTTAAGCTATTCTCACTTCAGTGACACAAAGTTTGGAATATTTAAACTTTAATACTTCAGATATAAAATGGTCATATACTCACATTGGTGTCATACTAACATCTAGTTGATCACCCTTAAGACGATATTATCCATCTTAAGTGTAAAGCATGTCAAAAATTCTACCCCATATAGATAAATTGGACAAGACTACAAGAGTGTGTCATTCCCTAACCATTCTGCTTTTTGTCTCATCCATCTATTGGCATGTTCTATTGTTTAAGAGGGGCATGTCCATCTTAATAGGAATTAGTGTTATCCTAATTAATAGAGTCACATTAGTGTACATAGTGAAAATTTCACTTAAATTTGCTAAGAAAAAAACTATTCCCTCCTAGTTACTCATTTATTTCCTTTTCCCTTTTACACAAATATTAAGAAAATGAGTTTGGAACACTCAAAACACACTATCCCACATACAAATGAATTTAGATCACACAAAATACACAACCCCACATCCAAAAAGGGAAAGAGGCAAGAAAACCCGACTTATTCAATAAAGAAAGAGGAAAGAAATGACCGACTAGGAGGGAATATTTTATTATGCTCAAGACTCTTAAGAATATTTACAAAAGTGGAAAATAACCCAAATCTCAAAACACAAAAATGAACATATCTAAATCTAAATACAAAACATAACCAAAAGCACACGCACTACGGATTGATTTGTCATTTGTCCACGGTGGAAATATTCCTTGAGAATATTCTATTATTCGTATAATCGTATATACAGCATATTGAATATTGATAATGTAAATCCACTTTTCGTTGAAACTTATAAAAATGGATCTTATTGATTCAAGTGGAATTAGTGATAGGGTAAAATATTTGAGTAACTTCCAACTTAAATATGACGTCTTCATTGTAAATTACAGTACAAGTTGTCGATGAAAAAAAAATGGTTAAGAAATACGCCTGCAGGCTGCAGTGAAGAGTTTTTGAGCATCGTGCGACAGAATGACAGCTGAATACAAACTTCATATTAATTGTATATCTTCGACCGCAAGCCACCAGACTAGTGCAGCAGAACACGACCCTGACACGGCTGCAGTCCAAGTACGATGAGAATTTGGTCTGGCATGGCACTTTGCATAACAAAACACAGGCCCTTGGGTAAGCTTCGGCCGAGCGAGACTGGGAGGTTTGACCATCTGAACACAAAGGGCGACAGAACTGATGATAATGGCCCGATTCCACCCTCATTCAACATTGTCTTCTTTTTTTTCCAGTACAGATATCAGGCACGTCTTTGCAATCTCTCAAGGCGTGTATAGAGACCCTGTTTTTGAAGAAGCTCTTTATGGCTGCCCGTCTGCAAGAAATAATTTTACACACCCAAAACATTACAACATCTATTTAAGCAGGTAGATATAAAATATATTATAAAAAATACATGAAGTAAAATGGGTGATTGAAACAATTGACATTTTGTTGTATCTCTTTGAAGTCTGGGGCTCAATTTGAGATCAGTAAACTTAAATCTGCTGATTCGACCGTTTTCAAATTTCACTGATTCCAATTAGGGGATATGAGGTTTGAGACTTTGAGGTATTCTTCACTTCAACACATAGTTTTTTGTTGATCAAATATTAAAATTAATGTGTGCCAACAAAATATGTGATTAAGACAGTATTGTTATTAGAATTGTTTTACTAATACCCCTTTGGTCACTGAACTGGAAATAACTCGGTCATCAGTTCACCATAGTTAAGTCATGAAGTAGCTAAAACATTAAGACACCAAGGTGAAAACAATGCTATGTAAATTTTGTTTGTCCTTTAGGCCGGCTATGCGGCTAGGTTGTACGAAATTTCTAAGAGATTAAGACGGACCTCAACAATCTTTCCACCATCCATCACGTAGATTCTGTCAGCTGTTGTAACTGTAGATAACCTGCAGAAGGATGTTACGTCAGACATACAACTAAAAGTTGCATTGTAAATTGACAACAAGACGGTCAAACAGTTACCTGTGTGTTATGATGATGATAGTTTTTCTGAATTGCAATCTTAGTGAATTAAGAACCTCCTATAAGTGACACAATGACATGTCAGTACCTTGATGTCAAACCTAAAAAGGGCATTGTAGTAATTAGTCTTGTTTGATAAAATGATCCCGAATCCTTACCCCATAGCAATAGTTGAAAGCTAAATCAGGTAGAATTCTCATGACCATGATGTCAGAAATACAATCATACAAGTAATGTAGAAGCTACATATTACTTAAACTAGAGTTCAAGTGTTAATTTTTCATATTTTTGGTTTAACTGATGTCCAAATGTACCATTCATGTCGGAGTGTCCAGCACTCCAGCATCAAACACAGACACATGAAGAGATATGAAGGATGATCGAAGTACAGAATCCACAAAGACTGGGCACTCAAATTCAAAGGATAATTCAAGTAAGTCAAGGAAAGAAAGTCATACAAATGCGAAAAACTTTGTTAATTAAACAAAAGTTGAAAAAATATATATAAATAAATAAATAATTATTGTTAAAGTTGGAAATATAGAAAAAATAGATGAGAATATGACATAACATCGCTTAGAACTCAGATACTCTTATCAATTCTAGATCAAATATCATCAAGCAAAATGATATTCTATTCTATTTGTAGTTTTGTAGTGATGGATCAATAAAAGATACACTTACGGTTATATATTGTTCACTTTCAGTATCTAGAGCACTCGTAGGCTCATCAAGGACAAGAATAGCGGGATTTCTTAGAATTGCTCGAGCTATAGCAATGCGCTGCTTTTGCCCTCCACTTAGCACATCATCATCAATAAGCGTGTCATAACCCTTGGGTAGAGATAAAATAAAGTCGTGAGCATGAGCTAACTTAGCAGCCCATTCCACATCTTCCCAGATGATGTCTCCATGGCAACCATAAGTAATGTTTGATTTGACATCCATATGAAAGAGACGAGGTTCCTGTACGTAATTGCAATAGTCAAATGAAGGACTATACAATGTTTACTGCTCAAATGCTCGGCTAACCTGTCCAACATAACCAATTTTTCGTCTAAGCCACTTGACATCCACATCTTTCAAGTGGTAACCATCAACCAATATCTGCAGTGGAGAGTCACTAATAAAGCTCCAGTAGAGAATATTTAGGACAATACAATGGTTCTATAATGTTATGCACAAAAGAATTATATCTACTCCGAACAAGGGTAACCCATTTCGTTATGATATGTTAGTTTGACTCTACAATTTTGTGGCTATACATGTGTTAGATGTGTTCCCGTATCCATGTGTTCCCATTTAGTTAGGCACAATTATTAAGAAATGAAAGCGAGTTTCCCAATAAAGTACTACCAAAATGCTCCATATTCTACTTTTGTCAAATTATTAGAATTGCTCCTATTCCATTTTGAGCTAGCATTGTGTCGCTAAAATTCAATGGTAAGATGTTGATACCCACCATCCACTCACAAGTATTCACATTCCTTAATTTTTGTGTATAAAGTAAACGGGGGAATACCTAGAATCAAAGAGAGTAGTTGCATTGCCGTTTTACCAACAAAAAGTATGCTCAAAATATAAAAGGAAATCTCTAAATCGGCCAAATTGGAAATGGAACAATACAGAAGTTAGAGGAAGAGATATATACGTAATTACTAGTCAGTTATCCGCGGTGCCTTATTACCAGTTATAGAGCTTTAGAAACTAAGGGTACATTTGAGTGATTTTTAGCAAAGATCAGAAGAACTATCTTTACATATTTGTAAAGCTTATTTTACCTCACCATCTGCCGGCTCATATAAACGGAGCAAAAGCTTTGCCAATGTACTCTTTCCGGAGCCACTCGGACCAACCTTGAAAAAACAGACGAGGCAGCAAAACTTTAGAAATTAATCTATAAATAGAAAACAAAACAGTCATAGAATTGTAATAGGTACTCACAATTGCGATTACTTCATTAGCCCTTAAATGCATGCTCACACTGTCAACAACCAGAGCCTGCAAAACGGAAGAATCAGAACAAAAGGCCAGCTTCTGCAAACCTTCAAGTTAACTGTCGCAAAAAAATAAAAATAAAAAAATCATGAATTTGCATTTCCTTGGTATCAGAATATATAACAAAAACTACCAGAGACTCCGGCCTTGTTTCAATGCAGGGATTTGGAGATGACGGGAAGGAACGGACACTGAGTGGGACAATTTTTTTTTGTTAAGCTGGTAAGTGGTAAGTTAGATTGAAAGCATTTAGAGAGGTCGATGTTCCTACCTCCAAAGTAAATTATAATGATTTTCTATGAAAATTGAAAAGAATATGACTTATTAAGATGAGGGATTTGTAGGGAACGGGAGGTGAGTGAAATGTGGGCAACATTTTCCATCGTTTTGCTAGTAAGTTGAGCGGTAGGGGAGAAAAATGGTTCCCTCCAAGGCAAAATAAAATCCTTCCAACAATAAATATTATTTTGAAGGAAAACACAACTTTGTTCTTCCTCCCCTCCACCCTCTTTCCGGCTTTCCATCCTCATATTGTCATCCAAAGAAACCCTACAGCTCCATTACCCATTCCCTCTCGTCCCCTCCCCTCCTCATCTCTCCCTACCTCCCAAAACTCTATCGAAACAAGTTGTTCATGAACATTAGAGATCAAAATCTAGAACTCCTACTATGTCCATCAGCAAACAACAGTCATGTCCTTAAAAAGGAGGCAACGTATCACAATGACAGTGGGAGATAGCTGAAAACTAAGGCCCCAAGATAAATTTCTCTTCTTTTTTTCATCCACTTAAAAGAGGGATTCCCTTTATGGTTCCCCAAGAGGATTCCTTTATGGTTCACCAATGCCACAAATAAATTCAAAGAGTAGACGCATACCATAGTTTTTGGAGGTTTAGGTAAGATAATTTCATGGTGGGACAAGGCAAATTTTTAGCTTCGAACCCCTGAAAGGAATGCTCACCACCAACCTTAAATCTTCACCTCATCCTACCATAGGACCTTCATATCCGAGCTTTTCCCTAATTTTTACTAAATGTCTTTACTATGAAAAGAAATAGGGGGTTCCGTGCAATTAGGAACATCGAAGTAATAGAAACTTAGATAAATCTTCCAAATGTGAGAAGAACAATACGCCAGTTTGGGCATATGAATTGTACCTGTGTCCTAGTTGGATAGCGAAATGAGACTTTCACAAACTCTATATCCCCACGTAGTTGTTGTACTTCAAATCCTACAATAATAGAAAGAGGCGATAACTTATACCTTCTATATATGAAACATCCACCAAAGATGATTTAAAATAGCTCTGACCTTTGCATGAGAACTGACAGCTGGGCCGGAGATCCATCAGCTGGAATAGCTTCTCACTTGCTCCAACAGACTGGAGCAAGGAACTACAGCTATCTGCCAGCCGCCAAGTGGCATAAATCAACCACTCACAATATAGTATGTACTTTGTCAACTGTTCAGATGATAACTGACCAGCAATCACAGACAACCCACCAAATATCACTGCTATAATCTGCTCAGCCATCAAAAGATTTGATAGCGATAATAAAGGTATCAAATAATATTTACTTTGTTAACTTACTAAAACTGTTTGGTGGATAAGTGATGAACAGTTTCAACAATATTCAGTTTTAGACAAATTAAATCAAAGTTTGTTTATGAAATCGTTACTATGTTCATAATAAAACAACAAAAAGGGAAAATGATATGTATATGGAAAAGAGAATATAGCCGTGGCTATTGAACTTAAAAATAGGACTTGGAAAGTTGAGGTTTGCATATACTAGATAACCAATGTTAATTATATGCTAAAATCAAACCTGAGTGGAACGGTACAAGGTAGCAAAACTGAGGTTCCATAATCCATAGGCTGCACTCTCCCGAGTGTTCACAAAGATCAACTTGTTCAGCCAATGCTGATATCTAACACATCATAAATGAATCACGTAGTGAGACGGAGAAGCATATACAACTATGGAGTGACCACTGAAGAGAAGCAATAGAAGGGATTGTGAATGTTGCCTTCTAAATTCATCTGTCTCTGTTCCATAGACTCGTACTGTCTTCAACAACGAATAAGTTTCACGAGAAGCCTAATGCCAAAAAGTGAAAAAAACGCACATGGCCGTGATAAGAGAAGAAATATATACAAGCGAAGTAATGAGCATATGAAAGACTCATAATTACTCAAAAGTTTGATCCTCACTTCATTTGCACATGCCTCCAAATCTTGAGTGACTTTTGCTGCTTTCTTCTGATACCTGTAAAAAAAACAGAATCTTGATACAAGCCATACGACGGTATATTATATAAAACTGGAGAGATCCTCTCAAATCTCAAGACAATAAAACATATTCGTCGAATTCAATGCATAGCATCTGTTGTTACTTGTTATAAGGAAGTTTATGATAGAGAGCTTGTGTTCTCTTTAAAGCTCGTAAGCACAGCAACCAGGAGGAGCAACTAATACCTTGCAATTATATGATTTTTATTTTAAGTGTAAAAAAATTACTTTAAAACCCAAATGTCACTTTTTCCTCTACTATATAACTGGAGGCCAAAGCATACAAGATGAACATGAAATACAACTGGCTACATAAGCCCGGGCACATTCTATACTTAAAAGAGTAATAAGCTACGTTTAGGAGATTATTTAAACCAGAAAGCAACATACCACCATACATCTTTTTATCAGATTATCAGAAAAGATTATTTTTTTAAAAAAAAAAAAACAATAAGCAACAGATTGCATAGTTTTTATGCCTCTAAACAATATCAGGCCCAACATACAAAGTATCGAAGTAAGGAACCTTACGGCCCATAGACAAGAAATATAGCAGACAGGATGAAACATATTGCTAACGCTGACAGCGCCAGGGGCTGTGATAGCATGACTAAGTTTAATAGGGCACCACCGCCCTGCAAGGCATAAATGCGTACAACATAGCACACAACTGTTATAATTATCAAAAGCAACTGCAACGTCGAGAGAAAAAGAAAAGTTACACAAGAATAAAATCAACCTGAAGAATATTGCGAAAAATAAGATGCAGATCATTTCCAATCACACGAGAAAGTCGTTGACAATCTGAACCTAGCCTGCTGCTCAGAGTTCCCACAGCTTCTGTGTCGAAAAAGGACACATCCTACATTAAATTAATCTTAATATAGAGTATAATATCAGAATGATAAGCATCATAGCAAACTAATCATTAGTTAGATAACACCAACCTGATGGAGAATAACTGAATAAAGGGTTTCTCTTAAACGCGTCACCTGAGAATAAATTGCCATACAATAGTCAACATCTGAGAGTAGAAACTAGGAAGCAAACACAAATATAGTCTCTGGCATCGAAGGTTCCTCATAAAGAAAGAACTTACAAGGATCATATTAGCAACTCCAAAGCAATAACCTCGTATACCGCTGATACAAACAGGAACAGTTGGAAATATTAGCAAAAACTAAAACAAACTTGCATGAACACTACCTTGATCAACGACTTTGACTAAATTCCCCATCTAGATCCTTCTTACCCGACAACAGACTAAAATTTAGCAAAAAAACTTAACATTCGTCTTGGCTGGATTATCTAAAACCAGCTTTTAAGATCTCCCAAAAGCAGGACTTTTTCAATTTAATTCATACTTACGAAAAAAAAGAAAAAATTACACACCCATATATCATTTGATGATACATAGATATTAACAAAGATAATGAGTCAGTCACCTGCAAACTCCTGATGTGATGCACAGCATTACTAAGAGCTGCGAACTCCGATAGAATACTGAATTTTCACCATTCTGTGCAGAAAATATACACACTGCCAGTAAATTTGGTATCGATATTTCAGCAATCTGCCATAGAAATGCAAAATACGAATTACTGTACATTCAAATCAGATGCAAATGTCAGTAATTTTGGATTCTGGACATTTTCATTTCAAAACAAAAGAAAGTGGCAAAACATAGCAATCTCGATAAAATTATAATGTAGAAAGTGATAACAAAAGAAAGAAAGAGGCTCACAGCAGCTATAGTAAGCGAAGCGAAAGCCGAAAAAACAACCAATTTGTCACGAGAAATCAACCCCCAAATCCGCCGTAGTGCATAAAACACGATCAGCTTTGACAACGGTGAATTCGATGGCGGAGCAACAAGGGGTTGAGAATCGCGCAAATTCCACCATGTACCACCAGGAAGAAATGATTTGAGAAGTGTAAGGAAATTAGGGTTTGGAAATTGGGGGAAAATAGAATCTAAGTCGGAAGAATCGTGTAGAATTGAAATTGGGGAGTTGAATTTGGTGCAGGAAGATGAGAATTTGGGAGGGAAATTAGATGAATTGAAGAAATAGGGTTTAATGTTAACGGTAATGGTGGTTAATTGGCGGGAATTGCAGAAATGAAATTGCAGAAAGTTAGGTTTAATTGGCGGGCATTGTTGTAAAAATGAAAGCGAAGTCATTTGAGAGTTTGGGAGGAATGAGTGACCAAGATTAACAATCTTCTTCTATTGCTTTTACACTTAGTTACTTGTATTATATAGACCGTTGCCGTCATCCATTTAACGGTTTCTTGACACCATTCACGGTGCACCCGACATTGGCCTGCCTCAACCCCTCACACCCTCGGGCCAGTTCAGTGCCCAACATGTTGAAGCTACATGTGACAATGAGACGATATACTCACGAGCAACACGAGATCAGCTGGAGCTCGACCCCAGCTCGACTCGAGTCCTTAGCGAGTCAAGCTGGGTAAGGCTAAACTCGGCTTGAAAAGTAGCAACACGATAAATTTTTTTGTACTATAATTTTTTTGTGTGCTATAATTTACTCGTAAAATATCTTACAATGACGTAAATTAATCTAACAAATAAATTTGAATATCAGGTTTAGTGGTATAGCCACAATTAGTTTGATGGCAGCTCACGACCTCAATTCAATAAGATTAGGATCATTTCATAATAATAATCCAAATTAAGCCTCTTACTCTCATTAATTAATACTAGTGTTTTTCAACAAAGTTGTTCAAATTGTTCCGAGATAAGACCTTTATTGATGAGAAGGGATTTATGAGAAAAGATGGAAGTGCAACTCGTTTGGAAATAAGCTCTCGAGCAACACAAATTCTCATTTCAAACGGACACTATCCGTTTGTGCAAACAAAGCAATGTTCTTTCGCCATTTAGAAGAAAACTGATCCACCATATTCTGAAAGAGTTGAATGTTGCCGGGAAATGATGTTCTGATTGGACAAACAATGTTCATTACAGATTTGTTAATTACAAACAATGTTCTAATTGGACAAAATTACACAAATTCTGATTTGTTGGAAATACAATCATAGTTGGCTGATTACATGATAAAATTTCCTACACGGCACTATTCGTCTTCAGCTTGTGACAGATAGGGTTCGTCTTCATTCTTCAATGAGGATTTGTGTTTGAATACATAGATGGGCAGCATTGTGCTGTAAAAGCTAACCTTAAAATTTATTACTCCCTCCGTCGCGGTCATTTGTTTACCTTTGCTTTTGGCACAATTATTAAGGAAATGGTAGGGGACCACTTGTAGTTGTACTTGGTGGATGACAAATGGACAGTAGTCCCAATGGGTGATCAAATTACTCATAGACTACCATCCTAATATAGAAAGGTAAACAAATGAATGAGACACCCTAAAATGGAAATGGTAAACAAATGACCGGGACGGAGGGAGTATAAGTTAAAACAATTGTTCATACATGGAAATCAGAAAAAATTGGCAACTTCATTCCAAATCTACCATTTGCCAGAATTCGAAATGTAGCATAGACTTTTTTATTGTCAAACTTTAAAAACTTTGACGAAGAATATCGCTAAAAGTATGAAAATTTAAAAGACGAAACTTCATAAAATTTTATTTTGGGACATGCTAAATCCGCGCACAATTTTACTTAATCCCGCACATTTTTCCTCTTTATTCCGAAATTATCCCTCTAATTTTTTGCGCAAAAAAAAAAACAACTCATCAAAACCCAAAAAAATCCCCAAACAAAACCCTAGATTCCCCACCAACCGCTCCACCCGCGTACCACCAACGACCACCACGGACCGACATCAGGGGATGAGAAAGGGATTGGGTCGACAACAACGACGACGAAAGGTAGTTGACGACACCAGACGGCAAGGATTGAGGATGGTCGACGATTTTGGTCAACTATCACGCCAAACAAGGGGTAAGTTCGACGGCATAGGGCCGTTGTCTAGGCTAGGAAATGGGTGGTTGGGGGGTCGGGAATGTTGAGGAAGATGAGGGGTTTGTGTTTATTTATTTTTTTAAAATGAAAGGTAATGATGGAATGAAGAGACAAAATGCGCGGGATGAAGTAAAATTGTGGACAGGATTTAACAATTACGTTTATTTTTTGCATGAAAAAGTCGAGTATACATGGAGAAGAAGACGGTCAAAGTAACGTCTAAAAGACCACCCAAAAGACAATGTTATCTTTGGTCTTCATTGGAAGGAGTAATAATCATACAAAGTACGAAGCATTATATACCACATGCACTCATACATTTAAAAATGTTTTTTATTTTTCTAAATCGACTTATAAAATGAAAGATAGGAAATAGTGATGAGGATTATAAACATCTTAACAAATACGAGTATTTTATAAAATACTACATTGCTTACACACAATACGTCAATACCTGCATTAAAAATATTTAGATAAAAAAAAACTCGAATATTGTGTATGCACAAAACTTGTGTAGCGGATATAGATGAGCATTATATTTATAATTATAAACGCAGCGGATGGCGTGATAATTTAAGTATTGTAACTGAGTTGAAATCAATACAAAGTTAAAACCATTTTAATCTAACTCCTCCATATATAGATGAGCATTATATTACATTGCCATATAAACGCAGCGGATGGCGTGATAACATCAATTATCATTATTTCAGATCTATAATTATGCATCTTCGATTTATCATTTGTGAGACAAAGAGCAAACAGGAAAATAAGCCACTTATCAAGATGCAGGTAAAAGATAGGTAAAAAATGAGTAAAAAAATACGATGATGAATTGAAGATGGAGATGGAGCGAGTGGTGAAATGTGTCACAGAGTGCATGGGAATAGAAACTTGGGATGTAGACTAAGCCCGAAATTACTTTTTTCACGTATAAGTTTCTCTTTCACACACTTTTTCATTTATTTTATATCTACTACCCTTCTAACTTCAAATTTGAAATAAAAATTGAAACATCAGTCAAATAATCAACAAATCAATCAATAGATAAATCAACCGATCAATCGACAACGTAATTACTTCAACAAACACAATTATCACGTGAGCAGATCATGTTGATCCTAATTAGGTTTTTGATCATCATTTTTGCAATGTCACCTAATGATTCCACTCGGTGAAAAACACAACATTTTTTCGAGTTTCTTTTTTTTCATGAATTCATTTTTATTTGTACTTCCACTCCATGTTAGTGTCTTCTTGCGATTGGACTTATGAACTTTGTTGTTATGTTGTTGATTTGAGATTTTGTCATTTCTAGGGTTACAATGTGGTGAGTGATGGCGAAGCATACATAATTGTCGTCATTGTTGGCTGAACTAGGTGGCGTGATGGTGAGGCGGCTGGTGGTTGTTGGGGACAGAGATAGTGTTAAAGGGTGCGAAAAGGCAAGTGGGTTTGGGAGGAAGGGTGGTGGTGGTGGTGGTATTGTCCGGTGGGTCGGGTTAAATTAGGTGGTGGACAATTAGTGTATGGATGAGGGTTGCTAGCTGGGAAGGTGGTAATACGCGCCGGGTGGTGAAGGAACGTTGGTTTATTGGTTTTGGGTGAGGGAAGGGAGAAAAAATGATAAGATTAAAGTTGTAAAAAGCGTATATGAAAGAGTAAATTCGTATTAGAGAGGAAAAAACAAGTGAAGAGAAGAATGAATATAGTTGCGGATGAAGTAGGGTAAGACCTAGTAGTCTTATATATTCTCACATGGACATTGAAATAGAAAGTCCACGCCGAAATATGCATTCAAACTTATTTACGGATCGGAATTTTCAAGTCTGATAACCAAATCCGAACCGAAATCCGAATATTTTGAATCGGATACGCGCATTTTCGGATGGGATTCAGATCGGTTTGGATAATTGGACATTTTGCACAGCCTTGCACAAGGCCAAAAGCATTTGAAATCAACATCGTCCATCATATGGTCCTTCATTTTAGGAAGCTTGCGCAAACATCATCCGTCGCAGTTCCTATTTATGTTGGTGGTTTGATCACCTAAATTGGCATAGGCCTAGTCAACTTTAAACAAAACAAAATGTGCCCATTTTTGGAGACCATTTGCTTGACACCGCCTACCTGCTCCACCCCGCCTAATTGGATTAATGTGTCGGCGGTGGATGGGAAGACTACCCTAACGATTTGCTTGACACCAATGACCCTTTGAAACCGAAGTACCAAACTGCCCTAACGATCTTTCCTTTATCCTACTACACTAGTTAGGTATTGAGACTACAAATATTGTTTTATAGGGGCTAGGGCAACTAAAATTCACATCCAAAGCTGTACCTAAAAGTACTCTCTTCAAATCGAAGTAGTTCAGTCATTACACTTATCAATATTATAACTTCTCAAAATTACTATACCGAGTCGTCTCAAAATTAAAATTGCCAGCACACAGCGGCAATAGTCAGTAGCAGCCACCGGCAGTGACCGCCAGCACAGTGACAGCGACAACCCTACACCTTGCTGCAACTCAACAACCACCCCGACAATATCAGCAAACACAATAAAAACCTGACCCCATCACAAATCAACCACTACTCGACACATCATCAACAACAACAAATAAAACCGAGTTACTAGGCACAAAGTCAACCCCAATTGCATATATCCGACCAACCCATAATCAACAGACTTAGAACTCATACTTTTGAAATTCATTAACAAGAGAATCAACTCAAAGGGGTATTTGTTAGATGGAGGAGTGAACCAAGTAGTAGTAATTAGGTTTAATCCACATATTCTTTTTTGTTAGTCATAAGTCTAATCCAAGTCAGACTCAACTTCAAGTTTTAAAACCAACTTTCACATACGAAATAATGTAATACTGAATTATTTTTCCAACAATTCCAATTACTTTAGTCTAATTTATTAATTCTTAAAATGCCATTGCACGTGAATACTCGTATTAATTGCCAAATTTATGGATCACTCGACTCCATGACATAGTACTAAGTTGTCTCTCAATCACGCAATTTTTCCAGCATTTCCAATTCATCTCCAATTACTCTTAGTCTAATGTATTAATTCTCGAGATCTCATTGCACGTGAATACTTATTTATCCTCAATACTCATATTACTTGCCACAAATTTAGGAATCACTCGACACCATGACATAGTACTATTAGTATCATAGTACGTTTTGCAAGAAAACACGTTTTTAAAACCATCAGCATAATTTAGTATCATAGTATGACAACTCATTTATTCTCAAAATAAATATCCCATCGAAATAATAGATACTTCACCTGTCAATCATAGACATCATCCTGATATCCTAAACTGTCTGTATCATCGCCTAAATGCTTAAACTTTTGCCAACATAGAACTATAAATGATTATAGTAATTCATAACGACATCTTATACAATTTAGCTACCCACCCATATCATAAAATGCATTTAACACGATCAACGACTACATATCAAATAAATCTAAACATATGACTAGGCTTTAAAGGTTCCAAACATCAAAATCTACACATTTTCAGCCATATTGTGCACACAAGCAATAAGATCAATTCCAAATCCAATTTCAATGTACTAGGCATAACCACCACCAATGTACATCAAGCACATACAACACCACAAGACTAACTTTCTTATGTGCACTAAGCCACTTAGCACCTAACAAAACAGGTAGGAAAAAAATACAAAGACATGTAATTAGTAATTTAAAAACCATCCATCAATAAAGTGTGATACAATTTTCTTTGCTACAAACATGATCATACAACCATACTCGCCTACAAATTAAAGGGTAAAAAAAGACAATACTAGATTCAGCTCCATTCTCAATTTTTTTTATCGTTATTATAATCTCAATACTTGCATTATTAAGCCAAAACTCATCTCATTCTCCTGCTGTATCAACTTGCCAAAAAATTAAGGACTCGCTAAGAAACCCAAATATATAGTTCTCTCTTCACCCTACTTGGCATGCTTCGATACTAGTTTCACTGAACAAAAGTCTCAAGAAATTTCCCAATAACTCATCTTAATATGACTTATTTCCTAAAGCATTTTCAATTCATATATTTAAGCGACAGCTACTCTACACACTATATATCAATACCAAACTAACTCAAAAACAACTTCACACACAAGAGTTAGCATTACATTATACCACCACATAAAATATAACCACTAGAATAAATCCTCTAATACCACCACATTACTTATTTTTAATCAGTTACTGTCACTTGCAACTCTGATAATCATGTTACTAGAATGTAATTTTCGATAATTTTTTTTTTTTTTTTAGTTTCTTATATTTTATTTTTTGTTCAGTTAGTTTTCATATGTTGGCTATAAATTTTTAATAAGTTATTGTTGTTAATTATGGTTGATGAAAGCTTTGAAGATGAGGATTTTTAAGTTGTTATGTGACAATGTGTCTGGACTGTGGATCATGGTGTGTTAAATTGACAATGTCGTTCCGGGACCTTGTATTTGTGATACGGTTGACGATGCTCAAGATACTCAAGTTGGTAGTTTTGTGCTAGGGGTTGGAACCGATGCTTCGATGGGCTCAATGACACGTTGTGTTGGTATGGTGTCGTGTTTTGGTCCGTCTTAACTATTACATTTTATTTTATCCAGTAGAGTTAGTGAAGGGTTGTCAAGGAGTCTTTATTTTCCTGTTTTAATGCTTCAATAAGGGGTCTTAATTTAGCACGAGTAATGGTCCTTAATTAGCTAGCTTTTCATTTGCTTGTAGCTCTTGAACGTCTAATGTTTTGGCTATTTAAAGCATGCTTTGCATTTGGTTGAGACACACAGAATGAATTAAGAAAAAAACCAAAAAGTGTTTCAATTGTATCGTTTTATTAACGTTCGATTGTTCTTTGAATTGATGCGTTCGATTCACCCTTGTTATTGTTTGACGTGTTTTCAAACTTTAACCCGATTCGTATTCAATAGGTCTTGAATATAATCACCATTGACGTAGCTATAGGTCTAGTTACGGCAAATATCTTTGTTTGTGTTATTCCGCTGTTTTATTTCGCATCATATGGTATCAGAGCCTAGGCTCTTGATTTCCTTAAATTCAAGACGGTCCTAGGCGCATTAAATTCACAAAAAAAAAAAATTACTGTTCACTGCTGAAGTATTGTTCATCCGCGAAAAAAAATTACTGTTCATGGGTGAAACACTGTTCATCCGGGAAAAAAAGATGGAGCCTTTAAAGATTTTCAATCCTGATTTGCCTCCTGTTTTTGATGATGAAATTCCCTATAGCCTGGAACGAGTCTATTTGTTCAAACATGTAGTTGGCCAATGGTGGTTGGATATTTTCATAGGGGTGTCTAATGAAGACTTACCTCCAAGGCTGCCACACGTAAAGGAAGACGAACATGAGGTTGTTGTACTCAATTTAGGGGCAGCAACAAGCTCTCATTCGCAAGTCAAGATTCAATGTAAAGTACTTGAAGTTGATAATTGGGAGAAGCTTAGTCATATAATGGTTACGTACAGCAATCACAAATCCCTCGTGTTTGATCCTGGTGGACTTTTAAGGTCTAAGAATCGAGACGATTCTTTTGGAAGAAAGGGCGGATGATACGGCTGACGATGCTCAAGATACTCAAGTTGGTAGTTTTGTGCTAGGGGTTGGAACCGATGCTTCGATGGGCTCAATGACACGTTGTGTTTGTATGGTGTCGTGTTTTGGTCCGTCTTAACTATTACATTTTATTTTATCCAGTAGAGTAAGTGAAGGGTTGTCAAGGAGTCTTTATTTTCCTGTTTTAATGCTTCAATAAGAGGTCTTAATTTAGCACGAGTAATGGTCCTTAATTAGCTAGCTTTTCATTTGCTTGTAGCTCTTGAACGTCTAATGTTTTGGCTATTTAAAGCATGCTTTGCATTTGGTTGAGACACACAGAATGAATAAAGAAAAAAACCAAAAAGTGTTTCAATTGTATCGTTTTATTAACGTTCGATTGTTCTTTGAATTGATGCGTTCGATTCACCCTTGTTATTGTTTGACGTGTTTTCAAACTTTAACCCGATTCGTATTCAATAGGTCTTGAATACAATCACCATTGACGTAGCTATAGGTCTAGTTACGGCAAATATCTTTGTTTGTGTTATTCCGCTGTTTTATTTCGCATCAATTTGTCATTGATTAAAGTAGGTAGTCTACTAGTCTGTGGCTTCAGGACAGTGCCACTGGTAAACTTGAATCGAAAACTTGGATAAACACAAGTTCTATGAGCGGATATCCCTTGGTTACTTCATAGGAGAATTGACTTTAAGTCGTGACCCTTATATGTCTACATGTATTTGTGTCTTTCGCTCCTGTTTACATAAAATTAGATTTTGATTGTCAACAAAAACCTATCTCTCCTCTGTAAAGCTGCAAACTCTACCACCATTAATTATATACAAAGTATTCGATGTTAGGCGTTTCTCATCTTTCACTTCCATCAGTCGCCGCTCCTACTCAAACTGTTGATTTCTACCTCTACCCAGATTTGACCACTTTTTCAGTCAAATTAACTTCTCACCTGTCTATATTTATTCATGGCTCCTGGAATCGTCAAGAGAAAAAGGGAAAGTATTCACTCAAAAGAAAAAAGTAGCAGCAGCAGTTCAGAGAAAAAAAAAAATAGTCTCAGCAGCGGCAGCAGCTGCGGAGGAGGAGATATAGCCCAACCAGTTCGAAAGAAAGCTCGTGATTCATGCAAAAGTGTATGTTACTACTTTGGGATCCTGTTACGGCTTAGAGTTTTTAATGCAATTTAAGATGACATTACTTATTTTTTTAATCAGTTACTGTCACTTGCAACTCTGATAATCATGTTACTAGAATGTAATTTTCGATAATTTTGTTTTTTTTTTAGTTTCTTATATTTTATTTTTTGTTCAGTTAGTTTTCATATGTTGGCTATAAATTTTTAATAAGTTATTGTTGTTAATTATTATAATTTTTGGTAATTATGGTTGATGAAAGCTTTGAAGATGAGGATTTTTAAGTTATGTGACAATGTGTCTGGACTGTGGATCATGGTGTGTTTGATGTAATGGAAATTAGTTGTGTAAGAAGGGATGTCGATCTCAGGGACGGTTGTTGCTTATAAATGATCTAAAAATTGGCTAAAGTCTCTTGCAAGTCACAAAATAATTGGGTTTGGGTTTGTAGACTAGACTAAGATAACAACAATTAAAAACAATTAAAAACAAACAAAAGGAGTCTAAGACGAGGAAAATAATCAAATAAGAATCAATAAGAGAAAGGTCTAGGATCGGTGGGTTCAAATGGGTAATCAAACTTGGGCGTGGTGGATTGAGGCTCTCGTTCTTACAATCCCTCCCATATACCGAACCAAGCTAGCTCTCGCGTACACACGGTCGATATACCAACTATATGCAAATCCTAACATATTCCGAGGCTATCGGTCTTACGGAAATGCACGATAAACATGAATCATGCAAGTTTGTCAAGCAACCATTTCATCAAACATATGGTATGCAAAAGTTGGAAGAAAGACAATTAATCAACAAATCAACCCTCATTAAAACTCATTATCCCCCACTAATCCTAGATTAATCACTACTCACTCATATTCAAAGGGGATTCAACATTTACTAAAGATTCCAAAAGGAAATCAACAACATTAAACATTTTCTAATTAACAATAAGTAGATAACAATAATTGAAATGAAAACTTAATGAAAGGCAAGATTAAGTAGAGAATTTATACCAACTTGGAGAAAGATGAGAACTTTGATATAAAATACCAAGATTTTGTCACAAATCTTTGAATATAACCCAAGTTCATACACTAAACATAGTCGAAATCACTAATTAACCGACTAATTTGCTTAATTAAGGAGGATTAATACAAGATTAAACACTAATTCTATGGAAGTTTCAGATCTAGGGTTTCGTGCCCTTTAATTACATGAGAGGGTCTATTTATAGGTTTACAAAATGAAGGAAAGATGGGCCTCGAGAAGCTTTGTGGACTGGCAAAGTCACGATCGTGAAATGGGTTTCACGGTCGTGAAACACGTCTCACGACCGTGAAACTCCAAGTCACGGTCGTAAAGGAATTGGCAGAGCAAGGTCATGTTTCACGGACAAGTCACGACCGTGAAGTGCATTTCACGACCGTGACTAAGGTTTCACGACCGTGAAATGAGTTTCACGGCCGTGAGACCAAATCCACGAAAATCCTTCTTTTTGGTAAAGCATCTCACGACCGTGAGATGCATTTCACGACCGTGAGATGCATTTCACGACCGTGAGATGCTCATTCTCCTTCTTCCTTCGCTTGACTTTGTTGTTTCCTTCACGGTTTCGCTTGCCTTGAGTCGGGAGGGCTTTGGCGCGTCGAGTAGGGCCCCCAAGGGTATGCGGGGCCCCCAAGGTATGCCGTGGGTCCTCCGAATGATTCACCTTCTTCTTTGTTGCTCAAAAGTAGGTAGAAATCGCCTCAATTGACGGTTTACCTACAAAAACACGATAAAAGCGAGAAATATGCTAGAAGAAGGTAAAACACGTAGAAACGCTCCTAGGGAGCGTTAAAGGCAAGCAAAACGAGACAAAAAAAGGTGAAAATGTAGGGTGAAATGACACTATATCAGTGTTAAATTGACAATGTCGTTCCGGGACATTGTATTTGTCATTGATTAAAGTAGGTAGTCTACTAGTCTGTGGCTTCAGGACAGTGCCACTGGTAAACTTGAATCGAAAACTTGGATAAACACAAGTTCTATGAGCGGATATCCCTTGGTTACTTCATAGGAGAATTGACTTTAAGTCGTGACCCTTATATGTCTACATGTATTTGTGTCTTTCGCTCCTGTTTACATAAAATTAGATTTTGGTGGAAGTAATAAGAGGATTCTGCCAATTGTGCCTCTTGAAAACAGTGCATGAAAAAGGAGGGAGGGATTGTGCATCATAATGCAGGAAGTTGCTGTGTAGTTTCTTGAATTAAGTAGAAATGGGAACACGGTAAGCATGTCTTGAAAATCGAGTGTGCCATATCGGAGTCTCGTCGTGGCGGTAAAATGCATAAAAGCAATGCCCCTCATGGGGTTACCAACCACGGGAAAGTCTAAAAATGACACCTAACTACGTGATGCATGAAAATAGCTAAATGCAAGGTTGTTTGTCAATTTGGATTTTTCAAATAGGAGCAAAATATTGGTGTCCGATGGGATGGACACCCGCCTCCAATGTTGCCGAGGCCAACCAACACAACACAAAAATTACAAGTTAGAGAAACAAATTATATCAAATCATAGAGAGGAGAGGAGGAGACACACATTAAAGGGGAGGGGGAAGATGCTAAACAAGCAACCTAGACACCACTCCGACTCTTCCAATTATCAAACAAAAATACAAAACCTCCTCAAAAGGTCTCCATTTCATCTTCATCATCTCCACCACCACCACCACCCTCTTCCCTATTCCCTTGGTCGCCCCCGGTCTCCATGCCCCCTCCCCCTCCCCGGTTTCCATGGTTGGGAAACAACAATTTGGGTTGAGCCCAGCTTAGCATAAAACCGTTAGGGTCAATGTACCCTTGGTTGGCTAGCAAAAAATAGTTCGGGTAGGAGGCATAATAGTTATTAACCCGATCTTCATGCATGTTCAAATGCATGTTCTGCATTAGACCGGTCAGGTAGTCGCCCTGCGGGGAGATGGTCGGGTCGGGGTGAACATACCCCTGGTAATCAAAGGGGTATGGGGGATATTTACAAAACTGGGTGGGGGGTAGGGTGCTTGCAAATGTGGCAGGGGAAAAGGGGGAACAGGCAGTGTTACCTGGGGTGCACTTTGACTCGGTCTAGATGTGGGTCGGGGTCGAGGCTGGGAAGACTCTCCCTCCTCCCTAGCACCACTAGAAGCGGCTCTACCACCTGCCATCGTCACTGGCAGCAGGTAGCTGGGTCACATCTTCATAGTGTTATCCCTAGGTGAAAAAGGTGGGAGTATGACAAGGTAGGTAAAAGGGGTTGCACCCTTAATCACCCAAAGAAAACTCTTATCCCGATCAAGCCTAATCCAATTCGAGTGGATTAGGGAAGTCTCGTCCAGAAGTGTCCCCCCGGTCAAAGCCACGTACGTCCCGTCACTGTTAAAATCAGGGTCAAAGTGTTTAGCCAGAAATGTAACCAAACCCCCCATGACCACCGTGTGTCTACGGGCTACGGTGGTCCTTCCCAACTTCCTCCACCTCCTATAAATTTTATTCATTAGGGGGAAGGTGAAGGTATCCCTAGACCCTTGCACATTCAAGTGCGACTCTAAAAGGGTCAAGTCAAGCTGGGTGAGGTTGTTTGGCTCCTGCCGACCTAGGAAGGTGCCTGACACTAACCTGTGCCAAAAACGGGGCACAAGGTGATGAATTAGGAGGGCCGAATTCCTACGGAAATCGGTCAAAACCCTCCCGGTTAAGGCCATCCAAAGCGGGCTCAAATCATAGCCCTTTGGCTCTACAGTATCCCTTTTAGAAGAGAAATCTAACCCCAGGATAGCAGCAAATTCAACAATAGGGACAACATGTGAAGTATTAGCAAGACGAAAACTAAAACACGGTACATTCTCAGCATTTACCAAACTATTCAAACTACTTAAAAATTTCAGCGTGAAACTCCGGTAGGAGAGCTCATGCATGGAGTATAAAGTAGTCATACCTGAGACCGCGAAAAAATTCCGCATAGCTTCCGTCAGGCCGAGACGACGTATGATGTCGTGTCACAGAAAAACAGTAGGCTCTATCTCCAACCCTTGAATAGCTGCGAAGGCTTGTCTTTGAGCATCCGTCTCAAAGACGACTTCCGGAAAACCCGGAAGTTGCTCAATCTTCAAATCTTCGTTTGCGTCCGGGTTGTTGGACCCGCTGCCTCTCCTTCTCTTAATAGCTCTTGCCACCGCAGCTTTCCCCTTTCCTTGTTCTTCCATTGTTATCTTAAAGCAAGCTTTTTCCCAAAAAACAACTTGCTAAAAGGAAGCTTCTAAAACGATTGAAAACGCTATAAAAACCTTCAATTAGCCCCAAAACAACTTTCTATTGGAGTAGAAAACAGCGGGTCCAACAACCCGGACGCAAACGAAAATTTGGAGATTGAGCAACTTCCGGGTTTCCCGGAAGTCGTCTTTGAGACGGATGCACAAAGACAAGCCTTCGCAGCTATTCAAGGGTTGGAGATGGAGCCTACTGTTTTTCTGTGCCACGACATCATACGTCGTCTCGGCCTGACGGAAGCTATGCGGAATTTTTTCGCGGTCTCAGGTATGGCTACTTTATACTCCATGCATGAGCTCTCCTACCGGAGTTTCACGCTGAAATTTTTAAGTAGTTTGAATAGTTTGGTAAATGCTGAGAATGTACCGTGTTTTAGTTTTCGTCTTGCTAATACTTCGCATGTTGTCCCTATTGTTGAATTTGCTGCTATCCTGGGGTTAGATTTCCCTTCTAGAAGGGATACTGTAGAGCCAAAGGGCTATGATTTGAGCCCGCTTTGGATGGCCTTAATCGGGAGGGTTTTGACCGATTTCCGTAGGAATTCGACCCTCCTAATTCACCACCTTGTGCCCCGTTTTTGGCACAGGTTAGTGTCAGGCACCTTCCTAGGTCGGCAGGAGCCAAACAACCTCACCCAGCTTGACTTGACCCTTTTAGAGTCGCACTTGAATGTGCAAGGGTCTAGGGATACCTTCACCTTCCCCCTAATGAATAAAATTTATAGGAGGTGGAGGAAGTTGGGAAGGACCACCGTAGCCCGTAGACAGACGGTGGTCATGGGGGGTTTGGTTACATTTCTGACTAAACACTTTGACCCTGATTTTAACAGTGACGGGACGTACGTGGCTTTGACCGGGGGGACACTTCTGGACGAGACTTCCTTAATCCACTCGAATTGGATTAGGCTTGACCGGGATAAGAGTTTTCTTTGGGTGATTAAGGGTGCAACCCCTTTTTACCTACCTTGTCATAGACTCCCATCTTTTTCACCTAGGGATAACACTATGGAGAGGCGACCCAGCTACCTGCTGCCGGTGACGATGGCAGGTGGTAGAGCCGCTTCTAGTGGTGCTAGGGAGGAGGGAGAGTCTTCCCAGCCTCGACCCCGACCCACATCTAGACCGAGTCAAAGTGCACCCCAGGTAACACTGTCTGTCCCCTTTTTCCCCTGCCACATTTGCCAGCACCCTACCCCCCACCCAGTTTTGTAAATATCCCCCCATACCCCTTTGATTACCAGGGGTATGTTCACCCCGACCCGACCATCTCCCCGCAGGGCGACTACCGGTCTAATGCAGAACATGCATTTGAACATGCATGAAGACCGGGTTAATAACTATTATGCCTCCTACCCGAACTATTTTTTGCTGGCCAACCATACATTGACCCTAACGGTTTTATGCCAAGCTGGGCTAAACCCAATTTGTTGTTTCCCAACCATGGAAACCGGGGAGGGGGAGGGGGCATGGAGACCGAGGGCGACCAAGGGAATAGGGAAGAGGGTGGTGGTGGTGGTGGAGATGATGATGATGAGGATGAGATGGAGACCTTTTGAGGAGGTTTTGTATTTTTGTTTGATAATTGGAAGAGTCGGAGTGGTGTCTAGGTGGCTTGTTTAGCATCTTCCCCCTCCCCTCTAGTGTGCGTCTCCTCCTCTCCTCTCTATGATTTGATATAATTTGTTTCTCTAACTTGTAATTTTTGTGTTGTGTTAGTTGGCCTCGGCAACATTGGAGGCGGGTGTATATCCCATCGGACACCAATATTTTGCTCCTACTTGAAAAATCCAAATTGACAAACCACCTTGCATTTAGCTATTTTCATGCATCACGTAGTTAGGTGTCATTTTTAGACTTTCCCGTGGTTGGTACCCCCATGAGGGGCATTGCTTTTATGCATTTTACCGCCACGACGAGACTCCGATATGACACACTAGACTTTCTGCATTAGCTACATATCCAAATTAAGAACCTGATTAGCTACATATCCTCGATATAGTTTATGGGGATGGTCTAAGACATACATGATCAGGCAACATGAATGGGGATGGTCGAAGACATACATTATCTGATGAAATTCCTCTTCATGGTTGCTTTCGTCATCCTTTTCTTGGCCTTGACATTCTTTTCTGTAATGAAATCATTGACATTAAGTAGATTGCCTGACATCATCTCTTTATTCCAAGCTTGTTTGGCCTTGTCATACTCTCTCTCAGTCATGGAAGGTCTTAGCTGCCGCACAGCATTAGTAACCTGTCCCAAAAGCACAGGATCAACGGTTTCCCTGCGTTCAGAGCTCACCTGAGAGCCCAAGCTCACCCCATTGCCCCAGCTCACCTGAGAGCCCAAGCTCACCCCATTGCCCCAGGAGACTGATGCGTTGGGTTCTCCTTCACCATCAACATCAGGTAGATTACCTGGTTTAGGGCACTGGCACGCTCCCTGAAAAACATAAAAATTTAGTAGAGATCACTATGATATATGCATTTAATACGGTTCATGAAAGGATGTCCTTATGGGAAGCTTTACAGAGACTTACTATTCAGGGTCCTTGGGCTATATGTGGGGATTTTAACTGTGTATTATCTCCTTTGGAGAGATTGGGTGGCGAGGTTACTGTAAATGAAATAGTTCCTTTTCAAAATTGTCTTGCTGCGTGTGGTTTGTATGATGTGAAGGCTAGTGGATCATTATTTACTTGTTAAAACAAACAGAAATTGGAAACTAGAGTATATAGTAGGCTGGACAGATTTCTTATTAATGATGATTGGTTATTGGTTATTGTTATTCCCTGAAATTCATGCTTGCTTTATGCCTGAGGGGATGTTTGATCATTGCCCTTGTGTGGTATATTTTTCTAATGTGATTACCAAGAGGAAGAGATGCTTTAAGTTCTATAATATGTGGACTACTGAGCCTCATTACACTGATGTAGTGAAGAATGCTTGGTCTGCTCATATTAATGGCACTGATATGTTTCAAGTGGTTTCTAAATAATGCTGATATTGCTTACAAGCTATTGTTGTGTATTCAAGCTCAGACTGCGTTGTCACCTAATAACTGTGATCTGATTAATGACGAAAAGAAAGCAGCTGAAGCTTGTAGAGTGCTTAATGAGGCAAGCACTTCTTTTTTGCAACAAAAAGCGAAACAAGATTGGCTGGCAGGTGGCGATATTAACAGTGCTTGCTTTCATGCTTCAATTAAAGCTAGTTACAAGTTCCACCCACACTTAAGAATGGCACAGAAGGTACTACTAAATGGCATGTAAGGTACGAACAAATAGCACATAATGTACTAATAAATGGCACATAAGGTACTAATTAATGGCACATAAGGTAACCAAAATATCAAGAAGAAAGTTGATTGAATTTACCCCTCGATTGCAAGTGCATTTCAGAAGCTTCATGAACTTCACGAGTTTCGTCCAGGGGTAAAGGTTGAGGACCTGATTATTTGGCGGCATGTTGAGCAGCTCCGCCGCCCTGTGTCTGTACTCCTCCTCCACTCTAACCCATAGCGTGACCGTTTTCCAGGTAGCCTGCCTATTATTGACCATTGGGAATGCTACCTCCCAAATAACGTCGCTGAAAAGCGTCTGCTCCGCATCTGAGCTGAATAATGACATCTTTACACAAAGGAAAAGGAAGCATTAGAAAAATACAAAGCTACTACGTATGCTAGCATTGAGAATGAAAAACTATCACCTACGCATAGTAGCCACAAAATTGCACGCATTAAACTAACCAGTCCAAAAATTGCAACTGATGTATGAAATGGATGCTGAAATTGCATTAAAAACTTGCGTGTCCTAAGACATTGCTTAATAAAACTAGTGCTCTACTCGATTTTCAAGACATGCTTACCGTGTTCCCATTGCTACTTAATTCAAGAAACTACACAGGCAACTTCCTGCATTATGATGCACAATCCCTCCCTCCTTTTTCATGCACTGTTTTCAAGAGGCACAATTGGCAGAATCCTCTTATTACTTCCACCAAAATCTAATTTTATGTAAACAGGAGCGAAAGACACAAATACATGTAGACATATAAGGGTCACGACTTAAAGTCAATTCTCCTATGAAGTAACCAAGGGATATCCGCTCATAGAACTTGTGTTTATCCAAGTTTTCGATTCAAGTTTACCAGTGGCACTGTCCTGAAGCCACAGACTAGTAGACTACCTACTTTAATCAATGACAAATACAAGGTCCCGGAACGACATTGTCAATTTAACACACCATGATCCACGGTCCAAGACACATTGTCACATAACAACTTAAAATCCTCATCTTCAAAGCTTACACCAACCATAATTACCAAAACTTATAATAATTAACAACAATAACTTATTAAAAATTTATAGCCAACATATGAAAACTAACTGAACAAAAAATAAAATATAAGAAACTAAAAAAAAAACAAAATCATCGAAAATTACATTCTAGTAACATGATTATCAGAGTTGCAAGTGACCGTAACTGATTAAAAATAAGTAATGTCATCTTAAATTGCATTAAAAACTCTAAGCCGTAACAGGATCCCAAAGTAGTAACATACACTTTTGAATGAATCACGAGCTTTCTTTCGAACTGGTTGGGCTATATCTCCTCCTCCTCCGCAGTTGCTGCCGCTGAGACTATTTTTTTTTCTCTGAACTGCTGCTGCTACTTTTTTCTTTTGAGTGAATACTTTCCCTTTTTCTCTTCACGATTCCAGGAGCCATGAATAAATATAGACAGGTGAGAAGTTAATTTGACTGAAAAAGTGGTCAAATCTGGGTAGAGGTAGAAATCAACAGTTTGAGTAGGAGCGGCGACTGATGGAAGTGAAAGATGAGAAACGCCTAACATCGAATACTTTGTATATAATTAATGGTGGTAGAGTTTGCAGCTTTACAGAGGAGAGATAGGTTTTTGTTGACAATCAAAATCTCGAGGGGGTGAATCCCCGGGCACATGCAATACCCTGCAAACCACGTGTGCTAGGGCAGAGCAAAAAATCCGATGATCCGAACTGATCCGATATCCGATCCGCATCGAATCCGAAGTAATGGATATCTGATCCGAAAAGAGGTTCGGATCGGATATCCGTATCCGAAAAATCGGATATCGGATCAGATACGGATATCATCTTTAAAAAATTCGGATATCCGATATCCGAAAATAATCGGATCGGATATCAAATATCGGATCGGATATCCGATATCCGTTTAATAACAGGTCAAAACTTCCGTTTTAAATCTACACGGGTCAAAGTTACCCTTTACACGGGGGATAAATATCAGTCCATAGCCCAAAAGATAACCCCATAGGCTTAGATCCCCCATAGGCTAATATATAGTCTTTAGCCTATGGGGATATCTCTTAGGCTATGGATCATAAGCCTATGTTTAAGCTATGGACTAGGGATATCCGCATAGGCTAATATAGCCTATGTGAATATTTCTTAGGCACATAGGCTATATTTTAGCCTATGGTGATGTATATTAGGCTATGGAGTAGGGATATTTATCCTCGTACATAGGAGTGGGCAAAATCCGGTCAGAAAAATAGACCATTACATCTCCCAGTTACTGTGCTCACTGTAACATGTACCTAATTATCCTATTTCTATAACCTTTATAGTAGCCTTTACTCAGTGTTGTCCCCATCATAATATGGAGATTCTGCTTAACTAAACCTTTCCTATTTCCCATGATTACCCATTTCCATCAGGTGAACATTGTTTTCGACTGATTCACATTGTTGTTTTTGTCCAAAAATTTTTTACACTTAAAACTCGAAAAGTTCAAACTACGTACCAGACAAAACTGGTTAATTTATCATAGTTCTTCAATAATCACTAACCTTTAAACAATCACTTATAGCAGTCCTAGTCCTTAATTCTCTCTGTAACTGCTTGATACATCTTTCTCAAACTTTAATCGTCGGAAAATTACATTTGGTCATCAAAGCCACCTCATGATTTTAACTCCCAACTTTTTTGCCAGTAAATAAACACCACACTACACAATTGTTAACAAGTACAATTTTGATTTGATAACATCAAGCCCAGTGGAGTTGAATAAAAAATCCTCAGATAACTATTTCCTTTTCACCAACATATTACCCCGTAATTGAACTTCAGAATTTCATAAAATCTTTAAATTGCCGTTATACCCATTGAACACAAAACTCATTTCATGACTTACAAATAAACTTATTTTGATTTGATAAAATTGCCGTTATCTCCTTAACTTATCACTTCAACTTCGATGCATATATTTCACTTCAGAATTCCATACAAGTGTCACTCATTTCATGACTTACAAATAAACTTATTAACAAATAATTAACTCACCCATTCTAGTAGTTTTTTTATCATCAAACAACACTAATTATCCAAAACGAAATAACTATCAGACCTACACCTTTAACTTCATAACCTTCCCCAATCTGTCAGACACACAAAGGTATAACGACTAATCCAACGCCAACAATTTAACTAGCATCCCAAACATAACTCTTATGATAAGACGTGTTTGACCTTATGCATACAAAATCAACCACCTTTTTCAATAACTTATCCCATCCCATGAAATGATAAGCTGGTGGTCACTTAAACGGCAACATTCTCATTCTATAACTTGCTAAATATAAAGTTTCCAACCTTGATCCAAAGTTTATCCCAATTAACAGTACCAGTATATATTTGCTAAGAACCTCCACTTTGGCTCCATCTAAACTTATACCCACTTGTGAAGGCCCTCAAATAACACCCCATCATCTTCATCAACCACAAGATATGCATTTTTCCAACAATTCCAATTACTTTAGTCTAATATACTAACTCTTAAAATGTCATTGCACGTGAATACCTATTCATCCTCAATACTCATTAATTGCCACAAATGTATGGATCACTCGACACCATGACATAGTACTATTTTGTCTCCCAGTCACACATTTTTCCAGCATTTCCAATTACTCTTAGTCTAATGTATTAATTCTCAAAATCCCATTGCACGAGATTACTTATTCATCCTCAATACTCATATTACTTGCCAAAAATGTAGGGATCACACGACACGATGGCATAGTACCATTTTGTCGTCTCTTACAACCACCATTATTAATGATAAATAACTGATCCTAGGCTTTCACTAGAAACACATTTTAAAACCATTAGCATAATTTAGTATCATAGTATGACAATTCACTTATTCTCAAAAACATTATCCCGTCAAAATAATGGATACTTAACCTGTCAACCATAGATAATTAGTTGTCTTTAACATCATCCTAATACCCTAAACTGTCCTTACCATCGTCTGGATGCTTAAACTTTTGCCAACATAGAACTAGCAAATTGTTAAAGTAATTAATAACGTCATCTTATACAATTTAGCAACCCACCATCATCATAAAATGCATTCAACACGATCGACAACTACATATGACATACATACTAGACAACAAACAGATCTAAACTTATGACTAGGCTTCAAAGGTTCCAAACATCAAAATCTACACATTTTCAGCCATATGGTACACCTCTGTGCACACAAGCACTAATATCAATTCCACATACAATTTCAATGTACTACGCCTAACAACCACCAATGTATATCATGCCTAACAACACCACAAGACTAATTTTCCTATGTGCACTAAGCCACTAAGCCACTTAGCACCTAACAAAACACAAACACGAGATCAAAAAACATGTACGAAACAGTTACAAAGACATGTAATTCGTAATTTAAAAATCATCCACCAATAAAGTGTGATACAATTTTCTTTGTTACAAACATGATCATACAACCAGACTCGCCTACAATCAAAGGGTAAAAAAACGACAATACTGGATTCAGCTCCATTTTCAATTTTTTTTACCGTAATCATATGCAATACTTGCATTATTAAGCCAAAACTGATCTCATTCTCCTCGTGCATCAACTTGCCAAAAAATTAAGAACTCGCTAAGAAACCCCAATATTTAGTTCTCTCTTCACCCTACAAGCCCAATAACTCATCGCAATGTGACTTATGTCCAAAAGTATTTTCAGTTCATATTAAGTGGACAGCTACTCTACACACGATGTATCAATACTAAACTACTCGAAATCAACTTCACACCCAAGAGTTAGCCATACATTATACCACCAAATAAAATATAACCACCACTAGGATAAATCCTCTAATACCCTTTAGTCCTTTACCCAAAACGTAACATGTACCTTACTATCCTATTTTTACAACCTTTATACTAGCCTTTACTCAGTGTTGTCCACATCATTATATGAAGTTTTCGCTTAACTGTACCTTTGGTATTTCCCATGATTAACCATTTCCATCAGGTGAATTTTGTTTTCCACAGATTCACATTGTTGCTTTTGTCCAAATCCTTTTTATACTTCAACTTGAGAACTTCAAACTACATACCACACAAAATTCTGATAGTTCTTCAATAAATCACCGACCTTTAAACAATCACTTACAGCAGTCCCTAGTCCTTAATTCTCTCTGTAACTGCTTGATACATCTCTCTCAAACTTTAATAGTCAGAAAATGACATTTGGTCATCAAAGCCATCTCATATGATTTTAACTCTTAAGATTCACTGCCAGTAGATAATAACCACTATATAATTGTTAACAAGTATAATTTTGATTCGATAGATCAAACCCAATGACTACTCGTATACAAAATCCTCAAATAATTATCTCCTTCTCACCAACATATTACCGCGTAATTGAACTTCAGAATTTTATAAAAATTTTCAAACTGCTGTTTACCCATTGAACACAAAACTACATTGAATCTCCTTAATTTATCACTTCAACTTTGACACATATCTTTCACTTGGAAGGTCCATACAAGTGTCACTCATTGCAGGACTTACAACTGAACTTATTAACAAATATTTAACTCACGCATCCAGGTAGTTTTTTTTTTTTTTTACCATGAATCAACACTAATTATCCAAATGAAGTAACTATCCTACCTACACCTTTAACTTCATAGCCCTCCCAATCTGTCAGAGACAGATGTAAAACGACTAATCAAACGCTAACAATTGAAGTAGCATCCCAAACATAACTCTTATGATAAAACGTGTTTGACCTTATGCATACAAAATAAACCACCTGTTTCAATAACTTAGCCCATCCTATGAAATGGTAAGTCGGAAACAATTGGACATGTAGCATAAGACAAAAGCAAGCAGATGCCCAAAATATGTATAGTACCATCTTTTGATACCAAATTTGACTAACGACTCTACCTAACAAGAGTCCTAACTTTAACTGGAAGCATATGCAACAATATCTCAGTTCTTTCAAAACCCATTAACCACAACTTTCAAGAGATCACTCAATCCACAATAGAATACACACTTCTCAAGTTATATTATGTTTCCCACGCAACAGTGGCGCAATCGAACCAAACCCTATCATTTTATTGGGATCTCTTAGTACCAAATAGTACAATCAGTTGTAAAATTTGCAATACCCGAGTTTTTGCAAGTTTTAGGTATGATGATTCCATGGTAGGGCAAGGCAAGCTTTTCTTCAAATCCCTGGAAGGAAAGCTCACCGCCAACCTTGTTATCGACATTTCACCAGTAATTTTAGTATCGACATTTCAGCAGTCTGCAATAGAAATACAAAATCCGAATTACTGAACATTCAAACAACCTGCAAATGCATATTTCAGTGAATTTGCAGGACAATAAACCTTGCCCCCATTCAAACCAATTTAACCCATTTATTATCATGGGTCAGAAATCCACTTTAAAAAGACTGCAACACCCTTACAAATGCAATCGACTTCTACTAAACACTCATGCAGGTGCCATAAAATAAATAATCATGCCATAAATAACCTTCCTACTTTCCATCGTGTACAAAATTGTACCATGTGCAAATATAATGGTTCTGACTAAATGGAGAAAACACGTGTTAAAATTTAGTTATCTTATTATTCTCTTTAATAAACCGTATTTATAGTATTACCCATTCTAATAATTTGTTTCCTTGATAAAAATACCCCTAACGATGTATATAAAAGGTAAACAAATGACTTTTGACGGAAAGAGTACAATCTTATATCTTGTGTCACAGGGACTCTCCTAATACGACGAATTCCTAAATCTAATTCACAAACTATCCTATAAGGCGGTTAAACACGTTACATTTTACCTAATTACCCTTCCATAACTTCTTTTATCAACTAGACATGTTTTAGTGAGGTGTATATAAGGTCTTTTAACCAACGCAAATTCTCATTTGTGACGGTCTTAAGTTACGACGAGGTGTATATAATCTGGTGGTCAGTTTTTATCCGAAAACCGGTAACATTTTCTCATAAAACGGTCACTTAATCTCCATTGTAGCTTACGACGGTCCCAACTACCAAGGAAAATGTTCAAAGATCGTTTTACACAAAACCTAACTTATGTTACTGTTAATTTGAATACAATAACAAGAGCATTACTAGATAATAAATCTACAAAGACAAATGGAAGAAGACAGCAAATTTTAATAAATTATGATGTGGAAAATGAAAAAAAATAAATAAAAAAGAAAGAGAAGCTTACAGCAGCTAAAGTAAGCGAAGCGAAAGCCGAAAACACAACCGATTTATTGGAAACCACAGTAATCGGAAATCGAGCAGGAAGAAATGATTTGAGAAGTGTACGGAAGTTAGGGTTTTGAAATTGGGGGAAATTAGAATGTAGATCGGTAGAAATGTGTGGAATTGAGATTTGGGAGGTGGATTTGGTGGAGGAAGAAGGGAAATTGGGAGGGAGAATTGATGAATTGAAGAACTAGGGAGGGTTTCATTTAGGTAGTGTGGTTTAATTGGCGGCAACTGGGGGAGTTGGAGGGAAATAGGGTTTATTTGGCGGGCATCGCATTGCATTAATGAAATCTCAGGAGTTGGGAGTTGGAATTGATGACCAGTCGACCATACCTCAATTATTTAATATTCTCAATTTTTTTTTTAGATAAGAAATAAATTTGAGTAGTCATAAGTCATAACCTCTCGCTACGAGATTTTAAAACGTTAATGTTTTTCTTCAAATAAAAAATCTCGAAAAATCTCTTCCAATAAAAAATAAATAAATAATACTGTATTTTGAACTTGGAGTTATCATTAGTTAGAGTTTATTTCGTAAAAACCATTTTGGTTGACCGTAACTCCAGACTACAAGTTGAGAAAACAACGTTTTTCTTTCAAACCGAATATCTCATAAACCCGATCAAATTGGAATATAAAAAAAAACTTATGAGAGTGTATTCAAAAGTTATGTTTACTCAAAGTTTTTTCCATTGTGAGCAAATGGAAAATTTCAGGGGTATACAAAAGAAAATCTCATTATATTATAGTCTTTATACTGTTAAACGTCAATTATATTTGGTAAAACTGACAGGACTCAAATAAACCGATCTAAGTAATTCGTTGTGCACCTGAATCGAGCACTTGAATATGACCGACCTGAATGGTTATTGTCGCGCTCTACCATTATTCCCATATAATTTGAAAATGACGAACCCAAAATGACTCGACTTGACCCTCCCCAAAATCTTCTAATCCGTGACTTGATTGATAGTTTAACGTCAATCCAACTAACTTTTTAACTCGTAGACAAGAGTAGCGACCAATCAATTTTTCTAGTTCAAATTAGGGTTTTTTTTATTAGAAACTACCTTTTATTTGTGATTATTTGTGAACAACTACCTTTCAATTATTTTTTGACTTTCAACTACCTTTCATTTTTTTTTCCGCAAATGACTACCAAAAAATCCATTTCCGACGGAAAAAAAATCAATTTTCCGACATTGACTTGCTTCTTTCTCCCTTATCACACACATAAGTCATCAAACATTTTCTTTTTTCACCCAACAAAATCTAAATAAGCTCATCTCCATAGCAACATCTTATCAAAAGTCCAAGCAATATGAACGCATCATTGCATCAACCATCTTAATCTTCATTTCCATCTCCGATGTCACCTTTACAATTATTTTTACCGCCGCCTTTACATTCCAACAACCTTATAAACTACTTATGTCTCATGATTCATCAACTTAATGTTTATCTCAACATATTAAAGTACCTTATTTCTCTCTTCATGATGAAGATGATGAATATAATAAAATTAATGAGATAGCATACAAGTGATTTCGAGAGTAAATTCATGATTATTTTCAAATAGTTAACATTAGGATTTGATTTTGCCCATAATAATTATGGTTGAAAAAGATTTTACTATGTTCATATAAATGTCGATGGTTATATTATTTCCATTAAGGAGGGCTTTGATTCGGGTAAGAAATAGTAAATTAAGGTGATTAATGTTGTGTTTAATCAATTATTTGCATCATTATAAGACCATGCCCAAGCAAGGTCAATTGCTAGGTCATGACCTTGCTTGATCATGTTAATAACTTAATTAAGCAAATTTAATGGTGACCTTTGATTGCTAATTTGTGACATTCTCCCATAAAAGGTCAATTTGTGACCATATTTGAACAAAATTGACCACCTTGTGACCTTCTAGCCTTCTAGGTGTTCGTTTTTTATTGGTTGAGCAATTAAAAAATAATAATTGTTAGGAAAATAATTGTAAAAGTAAGAGGGAGAAGTGGGGTAGAAAATGTGGGAAGTGGAAAATGATTGAGTTGATGACCTAGGTCGCGACCTTCTACTTGGGAGGGTGAAAGTAGGTCAAGATAAATAAAGTGGGATTAAGAATAAAACCGGGTCGCAACCTAATTAGCGCGACCTCTGCTTGGGGATGGTCTAAGGGTTATGAAGTAAAAATTAAGATTCAACATGAAATGGTAAGTTAACTTTTTTTTTTTTTTTTTTTGCAGAAAGTGAATTTTTGGTAGTCCTTTGCAAAAAATAAAAAATAAAAGGTAATTGAAAGTCAAAAACAAATCGAAAGGTAGTTGTTCCAAATGATTTTTCAAACTAGGATACTCACGTTTGAAAACGGAAAAAACAAAGGAATATCTTGTAAAATATTAATTAATTATTTTCTTTCACTTTTACCCAAAAAAAATTATCCTTCCGTCCCGGTTAATTGTTGTTCATTCACTTGGCACAAAACCAAGGAAAAATAGGGGACCATTTGTGGTTATACTTGGTGGATGACAAATGAACAATAGTCCAATTTACGTACTCAAGTTACTCGCAAAACCTCATAATATAGAAAGAACAACAATTGACTAAGACATCAAAAAAGAAATAGGACAATAATTGACCGGATGGAGTGAGTACTAAGGAGAATAAGGCTATAATCTTTTCGGCTGAAACGAACTAAACTGAATTAAATGGAGGTGAGCTGAAGTGAACTACTTCAACTAAATAGAGTTGAGTTGAAGTAAACGAAGTTTAAGATAGACACAATTTTATGAAGAGATTATCTAAACACAATTGACTTAAGCAAAACTGAACTGAACTTGATAAAGGCGAGCTGGAATAAAACGAACTGAATTTTTCGCCGAAAAGAACAGGGCCTAAAAATCTCAAAAAGGTAGTCAATCGACTAGCTATGAAGTGTTTACCGGGTGACGGGTTCCACTATGGCCCATGTCACTTTTCATTCGTTAATCTTTTTTATCGTTTGACATGAAATGATCGGGACGTAGAGAGTATTCGATTTGATTCCGCTGGTTGGCTTCAACTGTCACACTTAAAACCCCGCCATTCCTGTTACCACTCTTCTGAATGCAACTATAAGGCTACAATCACTGTTTCTTAGGTAGGTTTGCATCTTATAATTTTTCTCTGTTTTTCTTAATTATATTGGATTATCAGTGTGTTATGTTGAAGGGGATTTGTTTTGTTCTATGTACTAGATTTAATTATTGTAATCTCTTTACTTGAAATTTTATGTGATTTTATTATTGGAGGCGTTTGATTGATCTTTGATTTGATGCTAATTTTTAAAAATGTGAAAATGGGTTGCAATTAAAATGTTGTTTTTTGGATGTTTAGATTGATGTACCTCTTTAGTCGATCGCGTCCAATTTCCATAGGAGTTAAAGATTCATTACTCTTTTGTTCGGATTATGATAGAATAAAGCACAAGGGTTCAGTAAAGTGATTGCGCTTTTTTTTTGTTGTGAAGTATTAGTCATAGTTTTCGATAAAATTTTCATATTAGGCCATTCGGAAACGGTCTCTTTGTGTTGCTAACACAAGGATAAGACTGCGTACATCAAAACCCCCTTACCCTGCAATTTGCGGGAGCCATTGAGGCACCGAGGTAATGTTGTTGTAGTCGATAGCGTAAAAATGTGAATTTTCATAAAATGCCTGAGTCGCACACTTGAACGCACACCTGAATTGGAGGCTTCTAACCGAGTATGAGTAACATAGGTCATTTACTGGTTCATGACCATTTAATATTTTTCCTCGTCCGTAACTAGTGCAACTCGTGCAAGGACAGAGAAAAGGAGGGAGGGGAGGGGAGTTGACTTCGAGCAGACAGACATACTTAGTCAATCGAGACCAAGATGTGATGATTTTTCATATAATAGCGGAGTCCGACACTTGGCCTTGAACACCTGTTGAATACATTTACCAAGCTTATGTAAGTCAAAAACGGGTTCATGACCCTCAAATAATGAGTTGGGTTGGGTTGGTGAGTGAGATCAGTTTTGTACAGGTTTAACAAACAGTGATTATTCTGAAAAAAATGTTAGCGATATGGACATCATGCTCCATATTTATTTAGTAATCTGTAGTAGTTAGAGCAATTTCAATTGACATGAAGATTATACAGCAGCAGTAGTTCCTCTTCACTTCAGCTGGTTTGATATAAGTTTATGACTCTTTTCTTTTCAGAATTTCCTGAAGTCCCGAGTTAGAGCAGTCTGGTTCCCCTCTAAATTATCATGTTAGGGAGAAATAACGTATTCAATATAAAGCGATCTCGTCGGACCTGTCAAGTGCCTCTCTATGTCATAGTTCTGGGTTTGATTGTTGCTCTTGCCTTGCTTATCATCACTCTAGGCAGTCAAGGCAATACTGTCATAGAAGAGAGCATACAACATCATGTACCGCAAGGCGTTGACGCCCTTGAGTCTTTGGTGCTACCGCTCCCTACTATGGAGTCTATAAATGGAAGAGATATCATTTGGCAAATACCAGTTAATCCCATTGCAGTACTGTTTATAGCTCATGGGTGTGGTGGTACTGCTTTAAATTTTTGGGACAAAGGTTCGACATGTCCGAGTTGTGTGGGATTGCCTGAAGAAAAGCGGATTGTCCAATTTGCTCTTGCTCAAAGCTTCGGTGTTCTTACCATAACAAGTAGTGACAGTTGTTGGTCATTTGGGAATGAGAGATTAATAGTTGTTAGAATAATCAAATGGTGGATACGCAAGAACAACTTGGTAAATGTGCCATTGTTCGGTTTAGGTGCCTCTGCCGGAGGGTATTTTTTATCTCGTCTTGCAACTGAAGTAAGATTCAGGCGCATTGTTCTTATGATTTCTTCAGGCTTGTTTGATAGAATGAATATCCCCAATGACTACCCTCCAACCCTATTTGTGCACATGCCAAAGGATATTAAGAGAGCGAAGAGGGTTGAGAGACATCTTGAGCTTTTGAGAAAGAAAGGCATTCAAACCAAGGAGATTGAGTGCATGGAGTTTCCGCTGATGCCAAATTGGCTGGCGGATAGAGTTTCAGGCCTGGATGAACCTACATCAACAAAATTGGTCAAATTGTTTCGGAATAAAACCTTTATTGATGAGAAAGGATTTATGAGAAAAGATGGGCGTGCAACTCGTTGGAAAGAAGCTCTCAAGCAAAGCGACTTTCTTTTGCCATTTGGAAGTAAACTGGTGCAGCATATTCAGGAGGAATTGAATCTTGCGTATGGATATCATGAAATGACAAGTTTGCAATCGGATCAAATCTTTGAATGGCTCAACTCTCACATTAGTTGAATTCAGACTTGAAGTCGATTGCCATTGCTTCGCTTTTGTAGAACTAACGATGGCCAGGATGTTAGGTTTTTAGTACAGGCTGTCATGCTGAAGATATAGAACACTTTCAGATCAATCTTTTACAGGATTTGTGAGTGTACACTTGCAGTTTATGTTACTCATACTTGGTGAAAGAAAAATAGTTGCCACAAGTACATGTTTTAGTGTTGAAGTCTGTTTGCTAATGAAAAATTCACAACTTTGGTTTAAAAGGAAGCGACCAAGTATCCTGCTCTTACCCAGGTGACGGGAATCGGACAAAGCTACACAAGGAGTAAGACGAACCATTGGCTGTAGCCTGTAGGGCTCAACTCTATTGTAATTGTAATTACAGTGGTTGTCGGAATTTCGAAATGTAGCTACAACTACTGAAAACTTTGGTGAAGTGTGAAAGATTACACTTTTACTTTGCACACTGCACATCTGCAGCAACTTATTTTGTCATTTGTTCATGGTTCACAGTATCAAATAATGTTCCAATTGGATGTAGGCTTAAAGTCTTATATTTAACAGCACAGATGTATGCAAATTCTGCTTTGTTGAAAACACAAAAACATGGTTAGCTGATGAAAAGAGTTCAGGCTTCCTTGATTACACTAGCCAATTGATAATTGAAGTTGGCAGCAATATATAAATACTCTTTTGACTCCAATACAGATGGACTACAATTTGCGCATCATTGTGCGGTAAAAGATTAACCACAAAATCGTAATATACGCCAACAAAAATGAAACCTAAATCACAGGAAAAACATTTCCATTGCTATACAAATCATGGACAAAGCGAGATTCTCATCATAAATGACTATGCATCAAATCCTGGCAATGCAAATTGAGAACCAAAAGCTTCTACACGGGTTCGCAATTCAACGATGTCCTTGTTGTTTTCCAAACCTTTCAGGAAGCATTTCTGTAATTTCCCGTACTCTCTCTGGATAAGACTTGTAATTTGAGCTGCTCTGATAAGGAAATCTGCAATCACCTCAAAATCGGCTTCAACACATCCCCTAGACGTCATTGCAGGAGTACCTAGGGAAAAAGAAATTGGTTGATTAAAAGCTACTAATGTAATTGCAGCGAAAAAAATACTTGATGCTTAGTTAATCACTTACCAATCCTTACACCACCGGGAGTTATGGTGCCATTGTCGCCAAACAAAGCAACTTTATTCAAGGTCATATGACATGTTTCACAAACCTTCTCAAAGTTTTTTCCTGGAAGACATGACAGACAGTGTTAAGGTCACTGGAAACATGTAGGCCTGTATTACTTTCATTTTAAAGGTTACTGAGAGTACAATATAACCAATTAGTGTAAGAGGAGACCAATAAATTCTGTATCTGCTTTGCACAAACAGCAAAGACTAGCAGGAATAAAATGACGATACTTCTACATATTGTCATTCCGTATTTTTCGTAAAAGAAAGGACACAGACATACACAACCACCACAATCACAATAACAATAAAAAAATTAGGAGGGAGCTTAGCGTTTTGTCAGACTTAAAACAAAAATTGCAATCTAAATCCCTCTGCTAATCAGTAAACCATGTCCAAGTCTATGCCCCAAAAAATGTTATACCTGTCAAGCCGAGGGGCCTCAGATCCCAAAGTAACATGTGATTATCTGTGCCCCCAGTTACAAGCTTGCATTTTCTTCGCACTAAAGCAGATGCCAAGGCCTGAGCATTTCTCTTGACTTGTTGCATGTACACCTTATACTCAGAAGTACCAACTTGTTTCAAGGCTGTAGCAAGAGCAGCAATATGGTTGTTATGTGGACCGCCTTGTAGAGCGGGGAATACAGCGAAATTTATCTTCTCCTCAAAGTCATAAGTATCAGGCTCCTCAGACGAATTCATCAGTAATCCCCGCTTCTTTGGTTTCTTACCCTTTCTAAAAAATATAATACCACCTCTAGGACCCCTCAGACTCTTATGCGTTGTAGAGGTAACGATGTCACAATACTCAAAAGGGCTGGCACATTCCTGTGAGAAATAAACAACCCGATAAGATAAACACACATTGCTAGCATACAGCAAGCTATAGAAAACTAAAAGAAACACGTCAACATGGGTTCATGTGGAGCTAGCAAAGAAAAAGTTAGAATCAGGTTCTACAGGACTACAGAACTAATACTGACAACTAATCATCAGCAAAACCTAGGCGCATTGATGCACCTACCTTTCAGTGTATAGCGATGGCTGATATCACGTAAAAGAAACATAACAGCATGCGAGACAGGTCAGAAAAACTTTTCAAGCTTTGATCACAAGATACATTACCACGAATTGAACCATGGAAGTACTATAACAACATGCCATTTATCTAACAAAGCTGTAAACTTTAGTGTAAGCATTATTTACTTAGTTTGAAAAGGCGTGCCTTGGATGAGGCACTATCCAAAACGCCTCGGTGCACTTTAGGTGGGCCTTTTAGATAAGGCTCACTTAGCGAGGTTCATTAGTACATCTAATTCTTTAAATATGCCTTTTCTTTTCCCCATTATTCCTAAATTTTACTCCTTTAGATGTTCGTCAGCTTGAAAACTCCTAAAAAAACTCCTAAAAAAGGTATTGTTGGCCAAAATTTTATTTGGGAAATAAAATTAAGTTCCAAAAATAAGGCGCCTAGCGTCGAAAAGGCGCTCGCTTTCGCCTTGCGTCTCTTCAAAATAAGAGCATTAAACATCTAAAATTTAACTGTTAAGCAGAATATTTGTAACCATAGAGCAAACAAGTATACATCAAACAAATATACAGTTGCAAACAGCAAAAATCCTCACCTTGGCAGCAATAAGACCACTAATCTGAGCCATATCACACATCAAAATCGCGCCACATTTATCAGCAATCTGCCTCAACCTCACATAATCCCAATCACGAGGATACGAACTACCACCACATATCAATATCTTAGGACGAAAATCGAGTGCTTTCTCCTCCAACTTATCATAATCCACATACCCAGTTTGCGGATTAACCTTATAAGGCAAACTCTCAAAGAAAATTGAAGCACCAGACACTTTCCTACCATTAGGAGTATAACACCCATGACTAGTATTCCCTCCAGAAAGCGTATCCAACCCCATAATTCGATCCCCAGGCAACAAAAGCCCGGTATAGACAGCGAAATTCGCAGAAGTACACGAGTATGGCTGAACATTCACACCCCAATCCTCCGAATTCAAGTTAAAAGCCGATAATGCTCGTTCGCAACACATCGTTTCGATCTCGTCTATATACTGATTACCTCCATAGTACCTTTGACCAGGCATTCCTTCAGAATACTTATTCGTTAAATGACTACCTAATGCTTCCATTACCGCTTTACACACGAAATTCTCGGACGCGATTAATTCAATCCTTTATACTGTCTTTGCTTCTCCTTTTCGATTATCTCGAAAATTTCAGGGTCAGCCAACCTCAAGGATTGATTCCCCCATGCTTTGACCGCGCAATTACGGGATTCGACACTCGAATCGACTAAAACTCTCTTTACAGCAACCGCAGATGAAGACGAGACGGAATCTTCCCTATCACGGTACCGTTTCAAGCACATTGAATGACCTAAAATCCGAAATTCAACACCATTATCATCTTCATTATCTTCATCGTTGCAATTATTAATATCAATCGATTCACCTCGTTCTTCAGTTTGTTCGTCGCGACGATCGGCGACTCTTTCTCTCTCATCGACGCTTTGTTCATCATTTCTCCGGCAATTTTGCTCCAACAATTGCAACGGAAGTGATAAATTATGATTATTCGATGGATCGTTTGACCTAGAATCAATCTGAAACGAAATCGAATCGTCGGAAATCAGACTTCGATTACGATTAGGGTTAGGGTTTGACGAAGGAGGAAGCGACGAAATGTGCGAAGAATGAGACGCAAAACCTAATGATAAATTCGATTGAGCGTGCGACATATCCATCGCAAAATCAATCAATTTCAGCAACAACACAATTGAGGAGTGAATTGAAGAATTGAATTGGGGGAAATTGAAGAATTTGGGGGAAATTCCATGAAAATGGTGAAACCCTAGGTAGGATAGTAAGAGAGTGATGTTGAATTGATGTGAAGGGAAATTGGGGGTATTAATTGGGGGAAATTAAGAATTAAGAATCTAGAAAATGGGGAATTTGGGAATAATGTATCTGGACGTTGTTTTAAACCAAGAGGGATGATATTATGTTGTTATTCGTGTTTTCTGAACGTGTTCTTTAACTTTGTTAAAATGGGGGTCCAATTTTTGGGGTGTTTTTCTTGTACAAATTAGCTACCACAATTCTATATGGACGGTGTGATATCGATGTATCGAGTCACTTGATACTATAGATAGCTAGGAGCCTAGGATAAGTGACTAGTTTCGTTGCGATAACTTGGTTGAGATAAGTTGATCGGAGTTTGTAATGCGAATTTTCAATTATATTTTAGTGTTCTGTTTTCGAGTTTTCTTTCTGATACAAATACAAATAACTGAATATTGATAACGTGGGGTTATTGACCTTAACATTTACCGAGATACATGAGAATGACGCCGTTTTAGTGGACCTTAGGCTAGGATAGGAGATTCCGACTCACGGATCCGGGAGGTAGGTGATCGGGGTAACTACTGCCCTAACGCGAACCCGGGAAGAGGTGTTAGGCGACCTAGAGGCGTTTTCCCCTTAAACAACACCATAACGACTAATAGACGGGAATTACAGTGGTAGATGGGAATGTCGATGAAGAGATCGAGTTATATGCTTTAATTATTTGAATCAACCCTTGTCATTTTAGTTTGTCATTAGTTTTTAGTTCTTCCATTAGCTAATTTTCATTACTTGCATTAGTCTAGCTTAATACTACGTATATAGTTAAATCAATCATCCTTTTTATTCTGACATAGCTAAACAATTAGAATAAAAATGATTTGTAATTGCCCTTGTAGGATATATGACTAGTAGTGAAAGTGACTAAGACGGAATTGAAGAATAATTATGAGAAACTTATCTTAATAGTCGTGGCGTGAGAAGTATCACTGCCCTAAAGTTGAAATTGCCCCGTTATGTACACTCGGACTCATGGCATTCAACCCCCAGGGATACACGACTTTCGAACCTTCGGTGTACACGATGGATCGAATTGAGAATGAACCAGAACAGTGCCCAAAAGATATACTATGTAATATTATAGAACATAAAGGTATTATATAATAAGTTTTAGAAGAAAGCGGTAAGTGTTGATTTATTTTGTGTGTTCTTGGCCAAAAAGAAAGACTCCCTTTTTATAATAATTAAGAGGTATGTAATTTAGGAGGGTAAAACTTTAATGGAGGGAATAAAGGGAGTGAAATCAGGAATTTTGAACAAGGTTATAATATTTCCCTATTTACAATGTAAAAGTACTTAATACTCATTCTTTTGAAGCATAATATTCCAACAATCCCCCACATGATTCAAAAGAACACATGGAAATGAGAAGATGGATAATATTTTGGGCAAGGAGTTTGAGATTTCAAGTGGCAATGTCTTATGGACTTGAATTGACACCCAACGCATACAACCGTATTCTACAATCATTTCAGGTGGACTAAAGCCTTGAACCTTCAATGGAGGCTGTAGACACGACTGCGCATTTACCTCAATACTCAAATCTGGAAGCATTCTCGCAAAACCATGCACTCACATGGTAGCACTGCTGTTATGTATTTTGGCCCACACATTTCCTGGGTACTTCATGAACGCTCTAGAGGTCCACAAGCCTTTAAACCTCGACAGGGGATTGGGCAAATCAAGCACCCCCACATTCACATAGGTAAGTTCATCAGGTTTGACTGTCACAAACCACCTCTTAGGCTATGAACTTATTAAGAGCAAATTGCTCAACCTTACACACATGACAGTATACACAATATGCACATGTATAAATTGTAAAACATGATTAACCGTACCGGATATCATAATAGAAGGAAGGGTAATGGTACGTAAAGCTCGAGATTCATTTGACTTCGTTTGACCCATTGAACTTAGAAATACTAAGACGGGTGTCCATCACATTTCACTCCTTGAGAGGCTTGTAACCCATTCCTTACGCTAACGTTAGCAACACTTACAACAATGGCCATTGATGAAAGGATTTCATCATCCTCTCATTTTTTAACGTGCTCACGCACATCGATGATCATCATATTACAATGCCTCAACAATTGGCAATTAGCTACCTCATTGTAGATCTTTCATAGAAGTATAATCAATAGGATGGAGCTCGCTCTCTCCCCCACACTGAACCTCTATTGACATGCCTCTTCGACATTAACTCATTTACCTGACAGTTCAACATTTCATGTTCAGATTTCGTTGTATTTACCATACAGTGCAATAATATAGCTCAATGATACTAGTGACACAAGATTATTTTCATGATTACATCATTATGAACACCTCAAAAATAATTCCTTATAGAAGATTCATTTGTGCAACAATGCATCCCTTGTGCAACTGCGTCCTTGTAGTATACCACACTATGCTATATTATAAATTTCATATCTTTCATCATACAGTTTAAACTTGACTTTGGATTTCACTAAAAGGTCTAGCATACCCAGAAGGGATTGAATTGCTCCATACAAAAACCCCATTGACTTTAACATGAAACTTAAAACGATAAGTCATTGTATTTTTTAAGAGTAATTGAAGCCTTAATTGTCCCAATTTTCATTAGTCACTCTGACTTGCATCCCACTGAGTTATATTTTCAAACATGAGTGAATTACTTGACGATGACATTCACAATAATTTTGTACATCACATACACAATAATTACAGTTATGCGATCTCAGATGCCACCATGTTTGAGTTACACATTTGTTAGACAATGATCATAAGTACATATAAATCTTATAAATTCTCAATAGCTTATTCACATATATGTCATCTCAATGGTCGTCTCACACATCATTAAAACTTCGACACATAGTCATGATTTTCATCTATATAAAATCAGTTAAAGCTCTATTTGTCTCAACGCAAAGTAAAATCATAGTAATCATATGTCATCGACATGAGCTTTAATAAGCGCTATTGTGAACCCTTCTTCGCATATACATATTTATTACACACAAATCAAATAAACGAGTTGGGTATCTTTTATTTACTAATGATCTTAACTCACATGTTAAATATTACCATAATAAAATTTGTAAGCAAAATATATTTATAATACAAACACACTATAAAAAATTTTGTGTAACCATATTGTTACGATTTATGCACAAAACTAGGAACAAACCAATAAAGTTGTAATCGTCTTGTTATGAGATTTTTCACACTAATTTCTTTGACTTTGTATACCCTTAGGCTAACTTCTCAAGAATATATATCTCATTCTTAAAAATTTGAATGTGTTACAAGGCCAACAAGTCGTCAAATGCAACAATCTTCTCATAAATCAACAAAATTAAAACCAAACTCAACAGCACACACTGTTGAGTTTCAAACGTCCGTTACTCATACTTCACGGGCTCGCGGTTATATCACCTTCTAATGTGGTGTACTAATTTTTATATAGACTATAGAGCATCTGATATCATTTTCATGGACTATATCATGGAACAATGAACAAAACTTTATTGCTTAACACGAAGCTTATCTGGACTTTAGAATTTTATCATGATTTTAAATAACTAGCAGATACTTAAGTTCTCATGCTCAGAGCTAGTGATCTCAAAGTTATACAGAGTGCTTTATATCCCGTATTGCATTAGCATTTTGAATATTTATTGTCGATCAATTCTTAACACATACCACAATGATTTCATGCGAGTATTAATTAGTACAAAATTAGATAAACATAACAAAATACACTACAATCACGTCACCTCTCGGAATAAAATATATGACGCTTTAACTATAACTTGTCCATTTATCATATACTCCACCCATGTTTTATTTTACATTAATTCATGCGATTCAAGATGACTAATCAAGCTGGATAATAATCTACTCCATAACCATTTAATTGAATATTGATTAACGCATTGTCATGTTTACTACTCAATTCCTTTAATTTTCCATCCTTTCATAATTACTTCTTTAAAACTTAATCAATAGGGGATAAAATACATTTTCTTTCTTAAACCAATTAATCAAAAGAGAGAAATACATATTATTCCTACAATTCCTTTTCAACAATAGAAATACCATCTCTCTAAAGAATAGACAACGAGACGTTTAGCTTAGTAAAGTAATTTTATGCGGTCCACCTCTATTTTCTGTATAGCTCAATCAAATGTTTATAATGACAATACTTGCGAATACATTTTAATAATAATATCTTGTAAGAAAACATCTTTCTTTCAATGTTCATCTTCAAATAATGGCATACACGTCTAAAATTTACATAAACAGTTGTTGGAGCTAGTGTCCTCCAGTTAGTGCAATAACATAAATAAATCTCTGTAGGTTCACAGGGTATACTTTGTATAATAATCAGTTGATTAACGTTTATCAATAACGGTTGGCTTGCTAGATAAGTTTGACGTTATTGTCATACAGATGGCGGTGATCAACTGGTCCCTAAAAGTCACACCTATAGGATGTGTTTGAGAGATGTGATTATTTGAGAAAATAATCATATTGATACCATATTATATGACTAAAAGGTTAGTCAGTGTAATTGACTAAAAGGTTAGTCAATGTGATGATGAGACGAAAGTTAGCTGAGGCGAATTAACTGTAATTCGTAAAATTGAATATAAAAAGTTATATTTAATTATAGTATATAATGTAAGCTAATTAAACATAAACCGTTATAATTAATTGGCAAATTATAAATATACGGATATTTATAACTAATGATGGATTATAATGTCGGTCCATGTAATACGACGATTATAAGATATTACATTATATTGGAAGCTAAAATGACCGAAACACGGTATCCAGATACACTCGGGTTTCGGGTCAATGGGTAGTTATTTTTGAGGAGACTAACTCTCCTCATATAAAAACCTAAGTGTGTGCCGTGGGAAAAGAAAGAGAAAAGAGAAAAAAAAAAGAAAATTAAAACCCTATTCTATTCTCTTCTCACTGGCAGCCACCATCAAACATATTCATCACAACAGACAAAAGTTAACAGTAACTTTTGACAAAACTACAAAACAAAAGTTAACAGTAACTTTAGTTCTCTTTCTAGCATAAGAGAAGGGTATTTCTCATACAATCTTGGGTGCAACGATTAGGAGGATATCTACTTTGATATCTCTGTTCTTTACGCCAAATTGCTAGGACCGGAGGTTGATTTCTAAATTTCTAAACTTTTTCTATGTTTTCGTTTATGACTTGCATAATCAAATTATTACTTTTCGTTATAATCCTAAAATAATTGTATTGTGGTAATACCGATTTCCCACAAGTGGTATCAGAGCATAGGCCACGAAATTGTTTTAATTTGATTTCATAAACCGAAACTGTTTTCATCCGCTGTGTGTTTGACTCGATCGAGGACTTTAGTGTCTCGATCGAGCTGTTTTTGTGAGTTTTTGGTCGATCGAGTCTTTGTATTCACTCGATCGATCTGTTTTCTAAAAGTGGTGGTCGATCGAGTACTTGATGTTGCTCGATCGAGCAGTTGTACTGAATAGTTTGGTCGATCGAGGGATTTGTTGATCGATCGAGCCGTTTTCTCAAAAGGTTTTGGTCGATCGAGTGTTTTTATACTCGATCGTGGTCCCTGTTTGTCGACTAGGAAGAATTAATCGTATTTCCTTTCGTATTCGTTTTCATTTAGATTTATTTTGTTATTTTAATCTGTTAAAATAACATAGAATAGATTTGTAGATATTTTAATTTAATAAAGATTAGATTAAAATGAAAATGAAAATGATGTTGAATGAGTTTATCATATGAAAGGATATTAATTTTTCCCTATTTAGTCGATAAGGACCGTTTTGCTGAAAAATTTGCCGAAAAATTTTTATGCTGAAAAATTTCTGTTTTTTTTCGTGTTCAAGTTTTTTTTGGCCTTTAATTGTACATCATTCGGATTTTGTATAATTAATGTGAAACGGTTCACATATGCTTAATATCTTACATTTTAAAGCAGTTTGAAATGTTTAGGATAGTTCATTTTATCTGTAAAATGAATCGAGATTGTAATTGATGTGGGTGATTACAGAATTACCACATAATTATAATCTATGTTAAATGGTGGTTTGGATAATAAAACATCGTAATAACTGTATTATGTCTTGTATGTTTTATTTTAGTTGATGCTTTTATCTTGTTTTTGGGAATGTTTGAATGAATTTTTAACGTATTTTACAATCAGTTGTAACTTAGTGTGGCCTTAGTAGATTGTGTTACCGTAATGATGGTAACATAGTCTTGGATGGATTTTGAGATCTCGCATCTCCATTATTTTTAGTTTTGGGTTTTGAAATTAGTATGTAATAAATAGGATCTTTGTAATTTTATTTATTGTAATTTCAAAGAAGACTAAAGATGGAGATTGGAGCTCACTCCCGCTGCATGGACCAAGAAGGGTGATAAAGTCAAGATTCGAGGGTCCAATCTGTTGGATTCCGAGTTGTATTTTATTCTTTTTGGTAGGATAGGCCACACTAGGACATGTTTTTCTTTTACGTTTTTCATTCTCGTTTTTCTTTCCTTCACATGATAGATAATTGCATCATATTCCGCCTAAACCAAACCACCTGATAAAATGCATGTAAAATGATTCATATATGTTGAATATTTTAATCATGGACATACAGATGTCATTCGCTTTTAGGGCCATCACCTTAGTTAAATCATTCTCGAGTTGCTAGACATTCGTTCACTTAAAATGAATTTAAGTTAAGATGATGGGACCTTCCCCTATAAATTAAAATTGAGACTAGTCTTTATAGGAAAAGCTACTATGAACCCCTTCTTCGTCGGAAGTCATAATATGACCCCTTCTCCGTTGGGTAAGTAGTGAGTGTTGACCTATTTTACCTCAACATTGTAGTCCGAGTAATATCTCGGGATTATAATGGACTAAAGATAGAATTTACAGAAATGTATCGACCGAGAATTCTAAAGGTAGAATTAGCCAAGAGGTTGGCTTATCAATTTACAGAAATTGAGTCTTGGGATCATTTATATAATTCTTGAGGGAGGTCAATTGTATAAATGCTTGAGTCATCGCATTAAACAGTTTTTGCATTAAGACTTAATTTTAAAACGAGGAAACTTATCATAATTTTTCTTCTTTTCACAGTTTCTTGAATCCGTTATATACAGATATAATTGCTTAAAATAACAAATGGCTGGACGTACAGACGACCCAATGCCAAGTGCTACACTCGCTCGCGAGTCCTGGCTAAAGATCTTTATGGACAACATGAATCAGTCCACGCGACTGAAGAATGATGGGTCAAACTTTGCGGACTGGGAGGCGGCATTACGGAATGCTGCCATTGCTGACGGAAAGCTCAAGTACTTGACTGAGCCACTACCGACTAACCCAGGCTCCAATGCAGGAGCCAATGAATCATTTGCTTATAGTGATTTCGTAATGGAGGCGGGTGCGATAAAGAACGTACTCATCTTTTCAATGGAATTCAATTTGCAGAGGCGATTCATAGCCCAGGGTGCAAACAAGATTTTCACCACTCTCTCTAACGAGTTCTCGAAAGATCCGAGGATCGTTAGCTATGAGTATACCTGTCGCTTCTTTGAGGCAAAACTCCATAAGGGCCAAGCGGTTAGCCCACACATTCTTGCTATGAGCGAGAATGTCGAGAAGCTGGAGGCTCTTGGTTGTAAAATCGATGAGAAGATCATTATTGATCGTGTGCTCCATTCACTTCATGATGGTTTTGCCCTTTTCAGGGCAAATTACTATATGAATGATATGAAGAAAAGTCTTTATCAGCTCCACTCACTTCTCGTACAGACCGAGAGTGATCTGAAATTGAGTGGGAGCGTGAAACAGGACGTTCTCATGATTAACAACAAGGGTAGGGGTAAGGGCAAGGCTCAAGCTGACCTAGCTGTAGGGAAGCAAAAGTTAAAAAAGCCAAGAAAAATCAAGAGTGGGCCTGGTGAGACTAGCGGTAGCTCACAAGGCAAGACAAAGAGCAAAGAGAACGTGGAGTGCCACCATTGCCACAAGTCTGGGCATTGGAGGCGGAACTGCCCCGTGTATGCTGAAGACGTAAAATCAGGCCGCGTTATTCCTGTTGGTACGTCATCTTTTATTCATATGATTGAGATTAACCATGCAAGTTTCGGAACTTGGGTACTAGATACTGGTTGTGGTTCTCATCTGTGTAATCATTTGCAGGGCATAAGAAGCATCACAACTCTCGCAAAGGGTGATGTGGACCTGCGGGTGGGGAATGGAGCTAGAGTTGCTGCCATTTCAGTGGGAACATATGTAATCCAACTCCCTAGTGGTTTTGAGTTATTTCTGAATAACTGTTACTATGTACCCAGTTTATCTAAGAACATTATTTCAGTTTCCGTACTTGATAAGGACGGCTTTTCGTTTGTAATAAAGGATAATAGCTGTATTTTCTCTTTAAACGAAATGATTTATGGTAAAGCAGTTTCCATGAATGAGATTTATGTTTTAGATCAAACCACAGATATATTGCATGTGAGTAGTAAGAAAGTAAAGGTTGGTGACAAAGATCAAACCTATTTATGGCATTGTCGTATGGGACACATAAATGAAAAACGCGTGAAGAAGCTCATTGATAATGGGACTATCTCCCCATTTGAATATGAATCTTTTGGCACGTGTGAATCATGTCTCATAGGCAAAATGACTCGAATTTCCTTCAAAGGTGTTGGAATGCGCGCTGCTGACCTATGAGGACTCATTACTACTGCTGGTGTGGACTATGTCACTCAAGCTCGGAGATGGCTTATAGAGATTATTTATCACTTTCACGACGATTTGAGTAGATATGGTTATGGTCTAATTAATGAGCATAAAAGTGGCTCCTTGACAAGTTCAAGGAATTCCCGAACAAGGTTGAAAAAACCAGCTGGATAGAAAAGAGTAACGCACACGTTCGGACGCTGTGGCGAATATTTTTCGAGGAGTTTGACGACACCTTAAAGATGTGGTTGTAGTACTAAGTTAACTCCACCTGGAACACACAATGAATGGTTGTGTCCCGAAGGAGAAAGAAGGAAAGAAATCGAACATTACTTGTATGGGATCCAGTGATGAGTCACACGGTGTACTGATCATTGTGGGGGTTGGTTATGATCTTTTGTCAGCTGCTCTAATACTTAACCGAAGTCCGTCTAAAGCTGTAGACAAGACTCCATATGAATTATGGAAGGGAACGGTCCCTAACTTGTCCTTTATTCGGGTTTGGGGCTGCGAGGCTTATGTCAACTGGAGACCTGACGATAAGCTCGGCCCACGATCGGTCAAGACATAATTTATTGGTTATCCAAAAGGGATGTTTGGTCATTACTTTTACTCGCCTACCGAACATCGAGTTTTTGTTGCGGCTAGTGCGACGTTCTTAGAGAAAGAATTTCTCGAGAATAGGAAAAGTAATGGAACCTTCGAACTGTCGGAGATTCAAGAACCAACAACCGAGCAACCAATGGAGGAAACTGTTCCTTCATCATCAGCTGCGGTTAATATTCCTTTGGAACCTAGGAGGTCGGGTAGACACTTTATTCCTCCAGACAGATACATTGGTATGGTCGAGGAGAATGAGAGTGATGACGTTTTACTCCTTGAGAGAAACGAACCCGCTACCTATAAAGGTGCCATGACATGTTCCGACTCTAAGCTATGGCTTGATGCCATGCAATCCGAGATGGACTCTATGTATGAGAATGACGTATGGGATTGGTTGACTTACCTGATAAGGTTCGGCCTCTTCAGTGCAAATGGCTTTACAAAATAAAGCATTTTGTAGAAGGACAACCAGATACATACAAGGCACGACTAGTGGCAAAGGGTTTCACTCAAGTGCACGGTTTGCATTATGATGAAATCTTTGCACCCGTAGTCATGCTGCGTTCCATTCGGATAATCTTAGCGATTGTCGCCTTTCATGACTATGAAATTTGGCAAATGGACGTGAAAACCGCCTTCTTAAACGGTTATTTGGAGGAGGAGTTGTACATGGTACAACCCGAAGGTTTCATTGATCATAAAAATCCTAAGAAGGTATGCAAGCTTAAGCGTTCCATCTATGGACTTAAGCAGGCTTCTCGGAGTTGGAATCATCGTTTTGACCAGGTGATAAAAGAGAATGGATTTACTCGATCGGCCGAGGAACCATGCTTATATATCAAGTCGAGTGGGAGCAAGATTGTCTTCCTAATATTGTATGTTGATGACATACTCTTGATTGGGAATAACATACCTCTCTTAACTTCGGTAAAAGTTTGGTTAAAGAACCATTTCCAGATGAAAGATCTGGGCAAGGCACAAAGAATTTTGGGGATCCGTATCTACAGAGATAGATCACGACGGATGTTATCCCTCAGTCAGGAGTCTTATATAGATAAGATTCTTGCGAGGTTCAGCATGACCAACTCCAAGAAGGGGGAAATTCAAGGGTCTCTGGGATTGCCAGTTGAGTAAAGATCATGGCACCAAAGAATGCGGAAAAGAGTCCGGAGCGCATTGAGTGGTTCCTTATGCATCAGCTATAGGGATCGATCATGTATGCATGATATGCACACGTCCAGACGTCGGGGCATATGCATTGAGTATGACAAGCCGATACCAAGGCAATCCAGGTGAAATACACTGGATGGCTGTTAAGAATATCTTAAGTACCTACGGAGGACTAAGGATCGGGTATTGACTTATGGAGGCGACACTGAGCTATGCGCAATCGGTTACGCAGATGCTAGCTTCCAAACGGATCGAGATGACTCGAAATCTCAGTCTGGATTCGTTTTTTACTCTTAATGGCGCTGCGGTCAGCTGGAAAAGCTCCAAACAAACTGTTATAGCAGATTCTACGACTGAATCCGAGTACTATGCTGCTTCAGAGGCTGCGAAGGAAGCTATATGATGCGTCAATTCTTACAAGGATAAACGTAGGTAGTTCCTAGTTTCGGATGACCCATCAACCATCTATTGTGATAATAGTGGTGCCATCTTCTAGGCTAAGGAGCCTAAGTCCAGCAACAAGTCTAGGCATGTACAACGGAAGGCTCACATGATCCGGGATTACGTGGAGCAAAGGGAGATAGTGATAGACAAGATTGCTACGGATGATAACGTAGCAGATCCTCTCACTAAACCATTGAGATATGATAAGCATGAAGGGCACGTTATTTCCATGGGAATCAAACATGTTCCTGAGTTGTATTAGTTGTTTTATATGGATTAGACACCTGTATCTTTTTCATAAAAACTATCTATAAAATCATCGTTTTGGTTTATATTTTGTTTTTCATGTGGGTTGTACTGACAACATTGAACACCACAAAGTGAACTGAATTACATTATATTTTTTTTGGTCCGTAATCGCCTACATGAGCTGATAACTCTGGCAATTATTCTGTGAAGTCGATTGATGGTGGGTTCAACGAGCCATAAGTCAAACAGTTGACTGATCGATCACATATGCGAGTTATAATGATACCTCGCAGGACAGTTTTGTGACAACGTTATGGAGTCCTAAATGTTTCAGAACATTAGGTGCCAGGTCGTGGATAGGACGTCCATAGTGTTCCTAGAGTCGATTCTTTTGACTATCGAATGTCTCTTGAGATTAAGGCAGTTTTTGGGTGACTTTGGTTTCTTTCTCATGGTCGACCGTAACAGGAGGCTAAGTAGATTTTTACTGGGTCATTTCATACTGCGCTTGTATCTGCAAGATTCGAGTTGAAGAAAATATCCAACCTTTATCAGGTTATGTTATTTCTCAGGGCCACTCGAGGAGTTGTAACTGAAATGCATGGACATGCTCGAATAAAGATTCATTTATCAGTTAAGTTACTCTCTAGTCGGGGAAACCACTCTTGATACTGATCACTTGTAAACTACGACCTTTGTGAATACGGACTTTGCAAATTGGTTTACATTGAGTGGGAGAAAATTATTATGGATATGAGAATCGGTTATCGCACATACACTTGTACGGACAAGTGGGAGATTGTTGGAGCCAATGTCCTCCACAGTTAGTGCAATAACATAAATAAATCTCTGTAGGTTCACAGGGTATACTTTGTATAATAATCAGTTGATTAACGTTTATCAATAACGGTGGGCTTGCTAGATAAGTTTAACGTTATTGTCATGCAGATGGCGGTGATCAATTGGTCCCTAAAAGTCACACCTATAGGATGTGTTTGAGAGATGTGATTATTTGAGAAAATAATCATATTGATACCCTATTATATGACTAAAAGGTTAGTCAGTGTAATTGACTAAAAGGTTAGTCAATGTGATGATGAGACGAAAGTTAGCTGAGACGAATTAACTGTAATTCGTAAAAATTGAATATAAAAAGTTATATTTAATTATAGTATATAATGTAAGCTAATTAAACATAAACCGTTATGATTAATTGGCAAATTATAAATATACGGATATTTATAATTAATGATGGATTATAATGTCGGTCCATGTAAAACGACGATTATAATATATTACATTATATTGGAAGCTAAAATAAACAAAAACGAATGTATCCAGATACACTCGGTTTTTAGTTAATGGGTAGTTAGTTTGAGGAGACTAAAATCCCCTCATATAAAACCCATGTGTGCCGTGAGAAGCAAATATAGGTGTAGAAAATTCTAACCTAATTGATCTCATTCTCTCACACTGCCTCCATCTAAACATCTCACAAAGGAAAAAGTTAACAGTAACTTTTGACAAAATCACAAAACAAAAGTTATCAGTAACTTTAGTTCTCTTTCTAGCAAAGGAGAAGGGTATATCTCATACAATCTTGGGTGCAACGATTAGGAGGATATCTACCTTGATATCTCTGTTCTTTACGCCAATTGCTAGGACCGGAGGTTGATTTCTAAATCTCTACTATTATTCTTGTTTTCGTTTATGACTTGCATAATCAAATTATTACTTTTCGTTATAATCCTATTATAATTGTTTTGTGGTAATACCGATTTCCCACAATGACATCCAAGTTGTGTCGAATAAGCAAAGTTTTCCAATAAGGAAGCTCCCAAAATATGCTTTGTTTGAGCCAACCAGTTTTCAATTTTTTCAACGCATTGAATTCATCATCAGTGCCATTTATCACGGTCGGCAAACGCATTACTTGTTCCCACAATTCATTACCCGACAACCTTAATGGAGGATTGTCAAAGTCAACCTTATCCTTCAAGAAAGTAGTCTTCATTCGCCGAAAAGCATGATCAGCACGTAAGAATTGTCTATGACAATCAAACCAACATATCTTTTTGGAAAATGGTAGGTGAAATGACTTAGTTGAATCCATGCAATATGGACAAGCAAAGTAGCCGGAAGTGGACCATCCGGATAACATGCCATACGCGGGGAAATCATTAATTGTCCATAAAAGTGAAGCTCTCATTTGAAAGTTCTGCTTTTTTGACACATCATATGTCAATACACCTATCTCCCACAACATTTTCAACTCTTCAATCAATGGTTGCAAGTAGACATCTAAATTACCTTTTGGATTTTTAGGACCGGGAATGATTAATGAAAGAAACATAAACTGTCTCTTCATACAAAGCCACGGCGGTAAGTTGTATGGGGTAAGTATTACTGGCCAACAAGAATAGGACTTCCCAAACTGCCCAAACGGTGCGAAACCATTTGTGCAAAGGCCAAGACGAACGTTACGAGACTCTTCGGCAAAACCAGGATAACTAGCATCAAAATGTTTCCAAGCCTTTCCGTCACTTGGATGAGCCATTGTTCCACTGACTCGCTTGTTCTCCGAATGCCATCTCATTTCCTTAGCAATATTCTTGGTTGCATAAACTCTTTGCAACCTTGGTGCGAGTGGAAAATAAGTTAGTACTTTTCTTGGCACTTGTTTTCCAGTTGAAGTCCTCTTATACCTATCTTGCTTACATTTTTTACACTTATCTAGGTCAGAATCACGCTTCCAGAAAAGCATATGTCCACTAGGGCATGTGTGAATCTTATGGTGAGGAAGCTCAAGTCCTTTAAGCAATTTCTTGGTGTTATAGAAAGTTCGAGTCATGACATTATTATCTGGAATAACTTCCTTAATCAAAGAAGCAATCCCGTCCACGCATCTATGAGGTATGTTATACTCACATTTCAAATTAACTATTCTTGATGCTGCTTTTAACAAAGACACATAGGTCCCCTCATACAAAGGCTTAGCAGCCTTGTCTAACATGTCAAAAAAAATCTTTGCTTGAGGGTTTGGAGATTCTTCTTCTTCTACTAAAGGGGGTTCCTCCAAAATGTCTAAGATATTAGATCCTAAGGCGTCCACTACCATTTCCCTATAAGGGTTCGTTGGAGTACTTGTTTCTCCTTGTTCATCCGGATAATTCTCTCCATGACAAACCCAATCATAGTAATCTTCACAAAAACCTTTTCTTAAAAGATGGTCTTTCACCTCGTACTCATTTTGAAACTTAGTATTCTTACACTTTTGACAGGGACACCTTGTTTTTCTTCCTACCCGAAATTCTTGTTGTTCTTTAGCATGTTCGATGAAAGTCTCTACACCATTTATGTACTCTAATCTAAGTTTTTTACTATCATCCAATCTTTCGTACATCCATTTTCGTTCTAATCGCTTCATTATGAATCTACAAACATATAAAATCCATAAAAATAAGAAAATATATATAATGTAAACTGCAAGGGTTAGTTCATTTATCTACTCTAATCTAAGCTGGTCACTTTCTTTCTTTTCAAAACACGGTGCCTTGGAACATGGCTAATGCTATAAAATCCATAAAAATAAGAAAATATTGCTCCCTCTAAATGCTATAGATACTGCTTTTCTATATATGAAAATTTTCATGGCTAATGCACTGAACTTACTTTAAGTACTTCTTTGGTACGTATATTGTTTTGGTGAACACTGATTATTTTAACAGGGGGCACATGAATATCTTTTTTATACTCTTAAGTGATCACAGTTCAATGGCTTTTCAATTATATTTTACTGTGATGCGACAAACGATGCTCGAATACAAGTGAAGATGAACTATTGCAAATCAGAATTCCTAAAACTGAACTACTGAAAATGCAGTACAACAAAAAGTTAAAAAACCCCAATTTTCACAACCCTAATTCATAAAAACACATTCAATGGAATAGCTTTGATAAAACTATTACTTAATAAATCAGCAAAATACATCCCAAATTATACTAATTATGAAAAAACAAACATATAAAACAAGAATTAAAAGAAAATAATAGCTTTATAAAAAAACGCTAACCTTAAAATCTAGGGTTGCGATTGGTGGCCAAACGACCTTCTTGGGTGGGTAGGGCGGCAAAAGTGGCGGAGTTGACGAGAGAGTAGCGGCAGGTCGACGGCGGAAGCCTTTAATGGTCGGCGAAATCTGTAGAGGATCGCCTTTGATGGTCGTCTGTGTTTTTTAATAACTTGATAGAGTAATTGAGTAATGGTCGTGTGTGTATTTGGTTTTATTTTTTGTTATTTTGAGACCGACTTACAATCGGTCGCTAAAACGGACGCTAATATAATGCTGCGACTATTCAATCGGTCGCAGAGTGTCACCATATGGTCGCAAGGAAACCTGCGAGTCTAAAATATTCACCCGCGCTAGGTAGCGACCCAATTGTGGTCGCAAAATGATATGGCGGTCGCAAATTTATAATTAGAGACCAATATTTTTTCAGTCGCAAAGAGCCGGTCGCCTGAACGCGTGTTTTTTAAAGTGTATATCCAAAAATAATTTGTGCAAATTAAACAACTCACATTTACCTGCCACTACAAAAATGACAAACACTGTATATTTTTGGATCTCTCGAATAACTTACACAACAAGTAAAGTAAATAATATACAAATCAATAAATAAGTTTACAATCGATATTTGTTTTTTTTTTTAAAAAACATAGATATACTTGTGCCTTATTCATCACCAAAGTTCTTTTTTTTTTCCCATAAATTTAATGCTCAATAGCCAAGATTTGAAAAAACAAATTTCTCATATGAGTTTTATGGTGGTAGGAGTTAGTAAAAAAAAAAGCTAAATATAATTTCAATTTTTCATAGATAACACACCGAAGTTACTCACTTAGTCACTTAGGAGGATCTTGTATGAAAAAGATTGACAAAAGTAGTAACTCACAACATGAAAGTAAAGCGTTGAAAACAAATCATGCCACTGAAACCTGAAAAAACACAACAAAATAAAGAATTTATATTTAATTTACTAATATAAACGTAAATACCCATCAAGAATAAATTGTATCTACACACAGAACATTTCTTATGTATTACATACAAGGAAAAAGTTGCTTGAGTAATAAAAGTAGCAAATAAAGAGACAATAGGTTAATTATGCTCTAAAATTAATAATATATACTTCGTAACATTTTTTTACATTCATTAAGCATTTAAGATAAAAATGAAAAGTTGAAAGTAAGTTAGAAATTTAGAATAAATTAGGGAAGAGAAAAAGTCAAGTGAGAATAAAGGAAAAAAAACATTTTAACCGTAAGCATATGATGGTTACCACTTACCACTTACCACTTGGCAAACAAATACAATTCACGTTACCAGTTTTATAGTATTTTATAAGTTCGACGATGCATTCAAGAAAATCGTTAGACTAATATGAAATTCTAAGTTGTGAACGACTTAAATTGTGGTTGACTGTAAATGACATATTTTTAAAAAATATATATATTATTAAGTCACAAAGTTATTTTTCCTAACTTAAAAATAAATAAAAATTTGAAAACTTTTAAGTAGTGTTATTCTTGAAAGTCAAGTTTAGCAATTACAAAATAAAATATAAATAATATTTCTCACCAACATTTCATCACATAAAAATCTGTTATGAAAAATTAGTATAACGAATTTTGATTAATTCATTAACATATCCTTCTATAAAAAAAAAAATTTAATGTTGATTTTTAATTAAAAACACAAAAGTTAATTGGATGTGAATTTGTAGAAGCCACATCACTTAATTATAATTTTAACTTAATAGTTCCTCCCATCCAAACTAAAATTAACATTTATCTTATTCGGACCATTCAAATCAAACTACCCATTCTTTTTTGGGTAACAAATAAGTCCAACTGTTTATAATTGACCCTACATATTTACACAATATGCCATTTTCATATAAATGCCCCACCCACCCACCTAACATTAAATATTCAAGTGGTCTCATTTTCATTCCAATACTACCCTTCATTTTTCTCCATTTTCTTAAAACTTGTGCTCCCTCCCATGTTATCTTTGGTTTGGATGGGAGGGAGTAAATATTAATATACACATTTAATTTAAGAATGATGATAATTTCCTTTGATTTGCTTTGTCTTCTATGTTACAAAATATATGACATTTTTATAAGAAAACTAGTTTAATTGCCCGTGAAGTTCACGAGTCGTTACTGATCTTTGTCATATGTTATTCTTTTGATGAAAATTGTATAATCATATATTCATATGTGCATGATTGTACAATAAATTGAGATACAAAAGTATGCTCCTTATATCTTATATCTTATAAGTGATAATGATCGTATTTTTTTCATACGCCTGCATTACACTTCATTCGATTTATTTCATTATTTATGGCTAGAGTGATTTGTGATCTTACATTTTTATCACTTTGCATTTTCCATATATTCTAACCCTTCTTAATTTCAGCATTATTACCATTTCGTACTTAATTGAAAAAAAAATCTTGTAACATGCCAAAAATCAAACACCAAATTTTCACTAAATCACATGCTCTAACTAAGAGATTGGTTGGATAGTAGGTATGGGAGAAAAGAGAAGAAAAGAAGAAAATCAATACAATTTAATTTTGTTTGCTTCATAAATTAAGTAGTAGGAAAATGCTGAGATGAAAGATTTGAAGAGGCCTATCCTATTTGCACACTTCCAAACCTAATTTAAATTCCTTCAATATAAGAGATTTGAGGTGAAAACTCTTTTTTTTTTTTTGTCCTACTCAGAACTGAAAGGTATACGAAAAATTCTTGATATAATTATAGCGATTTCGTTTAACTAAATATACTTCTAACACTATATATATTATAATATTTTTTATGATATTCTGACATGAAAACTTATTTATTCAAAAAAAATCATAGGGTCTTATGATCCAGTATTCAGTACTACTTAGGATCCTATCCTAATTACTCATGTTTGATCTAAAGTAGATTCCCAAATATGACAATGTAATTGAAATATGATGTTTTATCACCAACACTGATTATAATCTGACATAGGACGTCAAATATATAACAATATTGTAACAAATTCAACGCAATAATGATGTCTCTAATTGCAATATTTTGTAACATCATAATCATGTGAATGTACACTAGCTACTAATATGTATTATCCGAGGGAGGATTGCGAATAAAAAATCCCCAATGTTTACTTTGAACATTAAGACTAAATAAATTGTCTTCCTGTTTCTTCACGCAGAGGAAACATTAAATTTTTTATATATAAACGCTTTTGAAATATAACTACACTCGTAAAATTAAATAACAAAATGGGAGGAATAATAATAATGAAATTAATTTTAAGAGATGAAATCCCTGTGTTTGAAGAAGTACCATTGAAGTGTGATGGAGAGCTTCTTGTCAATACTGCATAGAAAAATACCGTTTTTAGCATTCGGATCCGATAAGAAAGATGTCGGGCTATTAAAAATTATAAATTAATTAAAAGGGAAAAAGAAAACACTAAAGTAAATCTAAAAGTTGCATATTGATACGACCAGCCATACAATTAAGAAATGAGCATGAGAATCAAGTTGTTCAGAAGCAATTAGTAACCTTGGAAAGTTGCTTCAAAATACAAAAATATGTCAATCATTGTCTAAGACGTAAGAATATCACAAATTCTCTTATGCAACGGTTCATGTGTGACCAGTAGATAAATGACCATTTTTTTTTTATAAATAGTAACCACTTTTGGTTAAATAGTGACCAATTGTATGGCTAGAAAATGACTACTCTTTTCAAATGGTCACTATTTTTACGCAAAAATTATCACTATTTACCTAAAAGTTCTCACATTTTGAAAAAAAAATACGGTAAGAGACCGTTACATAAAATAACAACTGAGAATAAATATTTCAAAAGTATCAAATATAATTCGATGAATAAAATATAAAGCCAAAACTAAACAATATCAAAATACATAATTTATAATAAGAACCATCAAATAAAATATAAAAAATAAAAACATGCTTGCCATACCACTTACTTCGTATTTGGTAACTCCACTTTTGATCACTTTGGAGGTTCTCAAGTCTCACCTTTTATATGAGTAGTAGTTAAGAGTTAAGAGGCTATTTTATTATGGCAGTTAATAAGTTTTTTCATTTGGTATTCCAATATGAAGAAACGCTTATCAACGATTTCAATTACTTATGTTATTGTATGGATATTTAAGCCTTTTCATATTTCACTATTTACATAAAGAGAAATAATAGTAAATATTACCGAGTAGTAAATTAAATAAGGGGTTTGCCAAATGGCAAAATAAGAGGGTGATTGCTTGTGCCATGTGTCACTCAATAAAATGCTCAACATGCCTTTTTATATTATTGTAAGATGTTTAAGACTTTATCTATAATAAATAGATTGAAGTTTCTCAAAACTTGTTTTTTTAGCTTTTAACTACAAAGTGTTAAAAATACAACATATAAAATATTTTAATTTAAATAATAGCTAGTTAGACATTATTGTTGAACCATATATATTATTGATGACAAGTCCTTAACCATTTATTACCTCTTATTCTTCGTGAATGAAATGTGTATGGTTATATGATAACTACACTTATTCTTGGTAAAAAAAAAAAAGAATTCAACTTTGCTTTTGAATTTTTTTTTGTAATTCAAACCAAAATATAACAAGTGCTCAAGTGCCCATGAGTTAAGGGGAAACTAAACAAAATAAGGAACTGTTCAATCAAGAGCAACCTACAAGTGCAGCAGAAAAAGAACTGACAGACGGACCGTAATACTCGTGTCTTCTGTTGGTCTTGTGTCGATCGAATCGGTGTCCGTCTTGATGGAAGATTGCTTATATCCTTGGGCTAGGGCCCGAGTAAGCTTGTTGATGTAACAATAGATTTGGGGTTACGGTCGGTTGTTCAAATTGATCTATAAGAGTCTACTAAAGCAATTGCAAGTCACATGTAAATTGGGTTTTGATTTGAACTAAACTAATTAAGAAACTTTATGTAAAAACGATAGGAAACAACAATTAAAACGAAACTAAGGTAAGAAAGACGGGTTTTTTTTATCAATAAGAGGGAAGACTAGGGTGAGTGGGTTCTTATGAGTGGCATGAGTCAAGTGAAGTTGTCGGTTCTAATAGTCGAAGGGTTGTCTAGTCTAGGAAAATGAATTGAGGCTTTCGATCTGACAATTCCTCCTCAAACCGACTCTAACTAGCTATCGCTTCACTAGAGACGGTTCTGCGAAAGACCACGACTCTCGATCTTATGACTATCGAAACAAGCGAAAGATTCATGCGAATTCACATAAGCATTTCATCAAACATGTTATAAGCAAAAGTTGGAGACAAGGCAATTAAACATCAATTAAACCCAACAAACTTCATATTAGCTCAAACTTAAACCCATAATCCCCCACATAACCCTAGCAAAGTTACTACTCACACATATTAAAAGAGAATTTAATTTAAACTAAGGATTGATAAGAGAATCAATAACAAATAACATTTTTCTAATTAACAATGAACAAACAACAAAGATTCAAAGGAAAACTTAATTAAAGACAAGATTAAAGGAAGAAATTATACCAACTTAGGAAAAAAGTTGAGAACTTCGATAGAATAACAAAGATTTAGTCCCAAATCTTTGATTATAAACCAAGTTCCAACACAAAAACAAGCTTCAAATACTAATTAAACCAAGATTAAGCTTAAACTAAAGTAATTAAGGGAATATTAACACTAAAGTATATGGAGTTTCAGATCTAGGGTTTCGTGCCTAAAATATTACAAAGTGGGGGTATATATAGGTTCCCAAAAGAGAGGAGAGACAGGCTTTGAAAGAGCAAATGAGCTGAAGATGTCACGGGCTTAAGCTGAGCACTCACGAGCGTGACATAGCTCATCACGAGCGTGACTTGAGCTTCACGAGTGTGACTTGAGCGACCAAAACAAGCCAACTTATGGAGTCATCTTCACGAGCGTGAGAGCTTGGTCACGGGCGTGACGGGTTTTGCTCGTGTTTTCTCGCTTTGGTGAAGGTGTCTCACGAGCATGAGATGCAAGTCACGCTCGTGATTTCGTCTCTCCTCCTTTGTTCACCCAAGTGACTTCATGATCTTCCTGGGTTTGGCTTGCCTCGACCCGGAACGGCTTTGGCACACCAAGTGGGGCCCTCCGAGTGGTCTATCGTCCTCTCGGTTAATCAAAGCTAGGTAAAATCCGCCCCAAGTGACGATTTACCTGCAAAACCAAGTATAAAAAAGAAAAGTGCTAGAGGAACGTAAAACACATAGAAACGCTGCTAGGGAACGCCAAAGGCGGGCCAAATATGGCGAATAAAGGCGGAAAAGTAGAGTGAAATGACAATATATCACTTGTACTCGACCAAATTGTCGGTTATTCATTCGAGTTAAATAATCACTTGACCGAGTAGCTAGGCTAGTCGGTCAAGTATGGGGTTCACTCAACCGAGTTGGGTGGTTACTCGGTTGAGTAGGATAGCTGACAATATATTTTGTTTGACTCAGTCTTTGAGTCACTCGACCGAGTACTCTGAATTCGGTCGAGTAATGTTTTGGCATTGGTTAGTGTGAACATGGGAATAAGTTTTTGGTAGAGGTTTATGTGTTGTAGTTGTGCAGTATGTTCGGTATGAACTTTGAGGACGAAGTTCGCTCTAAGGAGGGAAGACTGTAATACTGCGTATTCTGATAATTGGCTACGCGGTCGAGTGGGCCGTACCCGACTGATTATGTCATAGGTGTGTATCCGAGGAAGGCTTCTGCCTAGGTGGTACTCGACCGAGTGTTTTGGCCGGGTTTGTGTTTTTGCACGGTTTTGATTAAGACGATTAGAGGTTATATATTATATTTGTCAGTTTTCTTAAACATTTCGTATTAATCTAATCACATTTCTAATAATTTCTAAACACCTCTAATCACCTTGATCATTTCGCAAGCAAGGATTGTCATTGTTTTGCATTCAGAATCTTCTTTTTCGTATCAATCACATTTGTAAGTATCATTCTTAATCAGTTTAATATCGTTGCTTAGTATGGTAGAAACTCTAATCTAGGTAGTCTTTGGGAAATGGATTAATTAGGGAAGGATCATGATACTAGATTATTGTGTATTATTGATAGGTGAGGATTTCGTAAAGGAGCATTTATAGCTCGCCATTTTGTTGCTCGTTGAATTAGAAGTGCTAATTGAGGAAGGGTTTTCCCTACTCAGTATGATTATGCCTTGTTGTTGTTATTATGATTGATGATTTGAGATCGTATGATATGATGATTGTGATTGTTGGAGCTGTGATTGTTTGTATTGTGATTGTATATTGTGAGCCATGTCGGGAGATGGTTTCACCCCCATGTTTCGCCTTTACGTTCTATCTAAATGTGAGATCTTGGAATCATATGAAACGCAGTTTGCGAATGTTTTTATTAAAGCACATCCTAATGCGAGCAAAGACGATGTTTGGAATAAACATGAGGATCAATTTGCAGCATGGTTTCGGAACCATGTAATTGAGTTAAATATCCAAGATGATTTGATAAGGAGTTGGGCCTTTGGTCCTTCAAGAATGGTTAAAACCTGGAATCGTTACTCGGTTAACGGATTTAATTTCCATACATTCAACTACGGCAAGGATAAGGCGAGGTGCAATTATGGTGTTACTATTTCTTCTCTTGATGACAATGAACACTATGGTATAGTTGAGGATATCTTTGAGATGTGCTATAATGAGCGTGACCGTGCTTATAACAATGTCTTATTTAAGTGTGAATGGAAGGATAACTCCGTGGCCGGTATGAATTCATGAACGTTATAAACTCGTCGAAGTGAATCATACTCGAACATAATCTAAGTATGATCCATTTATACTCGCACATCAAGCTAATCAAGTTTATTTATCTTCTTACCCAAGCACGAGAAATGATAGAAATCAAAAGCAATGGTGTGCAATCTTTAAGACAAAAGCACGATCACAAATTGATACAATTTTTTTTCAAGAAGAAATAGTATCTAGCAGGTCAATTTTGTCTCCAGCTGATGAAATCATTTATGAGAATGAATATGAAGAGGGTGAATATTTGAAAGAGGAGGGTGAGGGTGATGGTGACGGTGATGCTGATGGCTAAGGTGATGGTGACGGTGACGGTGTTAGTGATGTGGATGTGGATGGGGATGGGGATAACGACGAAGATGATGAGGATGAGGAGAACGATGCATACGATGATTAATTTGGTGTAATATATATTATATGTTGTTAATATTTTTTTATGTCTTTATTTTATTTATGTTATTAACACTTTTTAACAATTTTATTTGTTTAATTGTATATGGCAGGAGGTCGAGTAGACACTGCGGCGGCTCTAACAGATGCCTTAGTATTTATTCGGTCGATGAGGAGGAGACAGAGGTTGAGGAGTCGTAGGTCGAGGAGTCGTAGGTCGAGGAGTCGTAGGTCGAGGAGTCGGCCAATGTCGATGAGTCATCTGACCAGGGACTGGAGATCCAGTACACTGCGGACATGAAGATGATACTTGATCCAGCGGGTCTTTGGTAAGACAATATCTTTGTTATTTTATAATTATTTTACATTGTTTAACATAATTGCATACTTGTACTTAACATACTGTAGTTCAGGTTTACGGCTCAAGCAATTGTACGAGCTTGTTTAGCTAGTACAAAGCAGAAGATGACGAGGGCTACTCCTACTTGTTGGTCAAATGCTACGCCCGAGCAAAAAGAGGAATGGTTCAATATCTTTCGGGTATGTTTTGGTATATATTTTGTTATATTATTCTAATTTTCAATTAATAAATTCTTTTACTAATACTTAATGTTTTTTTGTAGAACAAATTTGACTGGCCGGTGGGATTAGAGCATATAGTACGTAGTAGGTAGAATGATATATGCACAAGAGTACAAGACGGTTAAGGGACAACATGTATAAAATTATTTAGAGGAAAAAGGAGCCGGAACATATGAGAGGTGTAATTTAATTAATTTTGTTATTTGTATTTAGTTATAATTTAATACAATTTTATCATCTTTTATAATAATATTTTAAATTGTAGGTGGTGCATATGAAGCAATGCCGAAGCATTGTGAAATCCCCGAGTTCAAGGCTGCCGGCGGCTTCTGGTGTGGTGGTTGGAACCCTAAGTCAACCCAAGAATCACTCAACAAAAGGGGAGGAAATAAAGATAAAGCGGCTGAGCCTTCTCATCACGGGGGATCTCAATCTTTCTTAGACCGAGTTTTGGGTGTAAGTTACCTATTAATATCTTTTACTACATATGTGAAAATTATAGCTTAAGTCCATTTATTAAAAGCTTCTTATACATGCCTTTCGTTTTTTTAGAAGGATAAGAAGAAAAAAGATAAGATGGCCACGACTCCGGAGCTCTTCCTTGACACCCATTCTAGACTCGAAAACGGTAGAAGGTTCTTCATTAAGCCAAAAGACAAGGAGCTATATGTAAGTTGCAAACAATTTTATATTTATACACATAAGTTCATTTTTGTGAATCTATTATCTTATTTTGTAGTCATTTTCAATCATAATGTTTTCATTTTGTAGGATGGCTTTTTGCGTGAGAAAGATAAAAAGCCCGGTAGACCCGATAATCAGATTTGGTTTGACTTGGTTGAGGGTTCAAGAAGGGATCAGTGTATGGACTCGGAAAGGCTCAAGAGGTATTCTACAAAGCCTCAAGGGAGAGGATGCCTTCAAGCTCGAAGAAAACTTACGCGTCGGGAGTCGTAAGTAAACTACAAGCCGAGCTAGATGTGGAAAGGAGACAAAACGCCAAAAGGTATGAAGAAGTTCGGCAAATGAAGGAAAAATTTATCGCCATGGAAACCTTCTTAGATCATGAAACCAGGGTCCGCATCCCTTTTTCGGAGATCCTAGAGATCCCAATGGAGGAGGCGCGCGGTTTGCAGCGGGAGTTGGCTTCACTATCACTTGATTTAGTCCCCCCTTCCCAAGCCCTAAAAACATGATGTTAGTCATGTTTGGAAACTCTTTTAATTAGGATGTTAAAACTTGGATTCATTCTCATTGTCAAGACTTGTAAACTTGGACTGATTCTCATTTTATATATGAGAGTGTTGGTTTTCTTTATGTGGTGTTGTGCATGTTTGCATTGTTTGCTACTATAGAAAAATTTAGTGCAGGGTAGTAATGAAATGGCTAACAAGAAAAACGGTTTTTTTTTAATAAATAGCAGCGGTTTTGGCGACTGAAATGTATATTTTGCGACTAAAATTAGTCGCCAAAACAGAGTACCCAAACCAATAGCTACTGATCTGTAATTTACATGGCGACTGAAACCAATCGCCAATTTGGCGACTGATCTATTAAGCACTCACCAATTTGACGACTAAAGAAAACATATGGAGATTGATTTCAGTCGCCAAAATTGGCGACTACATAAGAGATCAGTCGCCATTTTATGGTTTTGGCGACGGATTTGTCAATCGCCAAATTTGGCGACTTAAATCAGTCGCCTGAATTCCATCAGGCGACCAAAGCCTGCGACTGGTTTCAGGCAACTAATTTCAGTCGCCAATTGAATTATGACGACTAATTTCAGTCGTCATTATCAGTCGCCCGAGCTTTATTTTCTGGTAGTGTCCCATCACAAGGGGAATGTTCACTTTAATGCAGTGGGTTCGCTCGTTGCGATGAGCGGAAATTTTGATGTCCAGTGTTGCGGTCAGCATCAGCTAGAGTGGGTTGCCCATTGCGATGAAAACCCGGCTGTTGAAAAGTAGGATAGGATCTATCAATTGATTAAGATAAATATTTTTCCAATGACCAATATGAGTTATAGAAAATAATATATTGATATATAAGTAAATACAAATATTATAAGTAGATGTAAATTAGAAAAGAGAAGAGCTTATCTGGATATATAGAGAGACGGGTATGGCATGACTATGTCACTGTCCTAAAGTCGAATTTGCCTTGTACTCTACACATAGTTTTGTTGACAATCGACCCCCAGGATTACACAACCATTGTACTTTCGGTGTAGACGAAGACACAATTTGAACACAACCCGGAACGTTGCAAAAGGACCTCCCAAAATTTATAGAGATAGAATGATTTCGGGACACAATTAAAGGAAAACACCTAGTTACCTTTATTACGCAATAAAGACCACAAAATAATCTTCATCTTCATAAAAACGCTACTACTATTGTGCTACAGAAATTCTCCTCCGAAACTCCCCAAAAGAAAGACATTTTCTCTTTATTCTTCCTATTTACCCATTAAATATATAAACCCTAAAGGTAGGTCTAAACTCCATACAATCGAGTCCCTTAAAAATAATACGAATAGAATATATTGTAGAGGTAAGAGCCAGGATTGTAAATATATAATTTATATTTGATTTGGATGAAGAAAGTTGCATAACAATGGAGTTAAAGGGAGAAGAATGAAAAGAGAAAAGAAAGAAGGGCTGCGGTAATAGAGGGCACGAGAAAACATAGGGAGCAACCTAGCTGCTACTCTGCTAGGTTAATCTTTTATATTTATAAGAGAATTTAAGTGAGTTTTGCCCCATTAGCTCACAAGATGGATAATCCAATTACAAATCAGATTAAGATTAATAAAAACGCTCCGAGAAGGGATTTAAGAGAAATAATAATTAAGTTTAAATAGTAAAATCTTGTACGGACATTTTAACCCATTCAAATTAGGTAAAAACGGAAAATAACATAGTAGAGATCGCAAGCGTTAAATACGCATTAAATAATTAAACTCGCAAAATAATTATTTTAATAAATAAATTTGCAGATAAAATTTATTATAAAAACATGGGGTGTTACAATCCTTCCCCCTAAAAAGAAGTTTCGTCCTCGAAACTTGAATTTTATAAAAGAAAGCCAAATAAAAGGGCAACAACTGGCTACAAAGAAAACACACAACTACGGCACTCGCTGCGCACTTTGATTCCTGCAAAGCTGCCTGACAAGGGCAAACTCATATTCCTTAATTTGGACATCATTATATAATCCACAACTCGCAAAATCCCAATAGGCTTACATCACTCTAATATAACAAAATTTCTACTAAATCTCCTTCCATTCTAACCCGCAATTAACTTTATACTTTTCAACATCTTAATAAAAATTACACGCTGGCAAAAAAAAAAAAAATTACACAACAACCATAATCATTGACATTCCACAACTTCATAACTTGATCTACCTCCAAAGGCACATCTCACTACTCACGCATACTGCAAGCTCCCTCAATTCATCATATTTCAATTTCATTAATACAAATCCATAACCTAACGGCTCAAATGGTTAGACTCCATTAATATCCATTATATAACAATGCATCCACAAATATCGCAAATCAAAACACCACAAATTAATGATTTAGAAGCTTATCCCCAAATGACACAATCATTAAATACATCAAACACCTAATTGCGATTAGTACTCCAAATTATTTATCCATAACTTCCAACACTGCGATTTCATTAACCACGATTTCCAATTATATCCTTAAGTACAACAAAGGTATAATGAGCCACAAACTTTCATTCTTCTCCATATCATCCTAAACGACATCAATAATATTACATTCTCAATTAAGATAATACATAATCAAACTAATACCACCAGATTATCACTCACTTATATCCACCAACATAAAATTCACGATAAACACAACTATATCCTTAAATTAGCCGTGTTATACCATACAACCTTATAACATCAACTCACATACATTCACCATGTATACACCATTGACATTGACACTAAATTTCCACAAAAAGAATTATCCATTAAGTAACCACACGCTTTGAGATCAACAATTCTCCTCAGAATTACCAAACGAAGCCTCATAAATACCAAACTCTTTTATTCGACAAGTTCAACGCTCAATCATTAACCTTCAATACCATTATGACAGACATTCACTAATCACCAAATTATTTTACCTATTATTGCCCAAATAACAACGCTTACAAAAACTATTCATAAATCATTTTGTAAAATATAATACTCATCACGGAAATCAAAGGATAAGGCACACCGATTAGTGAAAATAGAAAGTTTAAGGATATCAAAACGAAGATAAGATCGAAGGACATTACGAGGACTTGAAATAGATCAATGTTAAAAAGCAAAGAGAAGAAACTCAATTGAATGAGAGATATGAAAGCTTTAATCAAGGAAATCGATTAAGGGACACCAATCCTAAAGAAACACGCAAGCATACAACAAGTCAAAGAGTAACCCAAGATGGTAGCCCAAAGGATACTAACAAAATAAAAAGAAAATTTTAAAAACTAAAATCTTAAAATAAAAAGAAAATTTTAAAAACTAAAATCTTACATTTGTCATATCCATACTCTTTTAACCTCTTCTTGATATTGACGAAACCCCATTATCCTCCAAAATATCAAAACGTAAAAAGACTTCCATGAAAAACATTGTACAGCCTATATCCTCATAAAATCGATACCATTCCCTATTACATCACATTCTAAATAAGAGCGCTAATCAACCTTTAAAACACTTTGCTCATCACCACCTAAGAATTTCCTAAAGCGAAGGCCATCTAACAAATCTTTTTAGTAACAAGCCTTTGACTCCTCAAATGATTCTCCAAACGAGTATAGCACTGAAATCCTCAAACTGCTTTTATATACTCCAAGATAATTTTCATTATACCATTATCCTCGACAACTAATACGCAGAAATTCCAAATAATAAATTTATCACACATTCTAATTTTAACGCATCTAAGTCCACCAATTCGCGTAACAAATATAACACTTACATCTTACTCCTATTCCTCAAATCATTATTTATCTATTCCATTAATAATTCACTAGTCTAATCACCATATTTATCCAACACATTAATAACCTCAAAACTCAATTTCTCCAGCCTTTCGAATAACGAGATAACCAACCGAGGGTACACTTACTTCTTTTTAATACTCAAATCTTCAGTCCATATAGCCAGCACACCTCATCACTTAACTAGAGAAACATTAAACAATCCTCACATTTATGAGTACTCCAAAGTAATCATTCTCAAAAAGCTAGCTCTAATCTATAACTTTGCAGCGACCATACGCATGCAATTCAAATAATTCAAATGAACTCATATATAATCCCAACTTTCAATCATTATTACCATAATAAATATTTACTTCCTATGCCAAAATAAAACATCATTAAATAATGACGGCTCACAAATAATAACTCAACACCAAATTAGTTATATCAGTTATATAAGAAAATGAAATAAACAACTTGGAGAATAGAAAAGGCAGAAAGTAACTCCTTGAATGCACAACTTCATATAAGAAAATTATTATATTTCCTTACATCGCTTAATTACTCAAAACTTTATGACTCCTCTAGGTAAATCATCTAAGCATTCACTATGAAATTCCACAACAGTATCCATAAGATCATTAACTACTACCATAAGATTTAAACGTATTCTCACAATCCCGATATAAACTGCTCAAAACAATACCTCAAATAAAATATTCAATGAAATCCAAAATGAATACGAAATGGCTGACTTTCACATAAAATGCTTATATACTCACTAGCTAGATCCTCAAAATTAACGTGAGACATTCCATAATAGTCCGGCATCACCAACCTACTACATCGAACAAGGTGAAGGAAATAGGACTCCCAACAAAAGGATTACCTTTAAAAAACACCATAAACAAACTCCAAGATTTTCCTTACCAACTCAAACCTCAAAAGAGTTCACTATAAATCACACGAATCTAGTTCCTCAAAGATTGTAAATCAACGACATGATAAAACAATATCTAAACTTTAAGTTCCATCCTACAATTTGATACAGCCATACTATGCACCTTGAACATCAATAATAACTTATCTCCTTCACATCATTAACCATGATAAACTCCTAAGTTAAACCATCAAATAAGGGATAAGATAAACCTCAAATTTTCCTTAAGAGTCCCAATCATGATAAGCACTTCCAATACAATACTTCCAACCTTTACAAATTGACCACGGATCCTCAAACGAGTAGTTCTAATGAGTTAACTATATAACATAACTCTTAAGTAAGGGACAATATCCTAGACTTATCTCATACTACTATATAACAAATTAATCAAATATGTAAATAAGACCAAACATGAAAGTAAGTGCAACATAACCATAACATGTTAACACACACTCAACACATTTCTTAATCATGCAGTTCCATATGCAAGTAAAGAGAAAATCACGCATCAAAGTACATAAAAGGTCCTTATTGGTTTCTACCCATTTACTCTCACTCAATTTAACTAAGCCAATTTAATTTAGTCATTTACTAAACGAATTGGGAGCGTGTTCGCTCTGATACCAAATGTAACAACCCGGATTTTTTAAAACAAAAGAAATACCTTAAAAATAAATAATCCATCAGAGTACAAAGATGAATAGGGTCAAGGTGGCGAAAACACCTAACCAATCCGGATCAATACTCAAATTCAAAACTAAACTAATACATTATTAATAATTTTTAACTTAATTAAATTCCTAAATAAATTATTCTCCTTGCAACAAGTCTCTCCAGCACAACCTCCAGACAAGCAGCAACCAATTCAACCTGACAATGGGGGGTCGACAATCAGTCGGGAGTAACTAAGTGCTCTCCCAGTCATGTTTACAACAGGCTGAATTAATAACAAACTATATCAACTGATAGTAATCATAACATACATGTGAAGCAGTTTATACAACATGATATGCAACCAAACGTACCATGAGACGGGACCACAACCTACATGAATGAACTCCTGCAGACCTAGACCATATACAACCACTAGACCATGAATACATTCAAGACCCAAAATAGCATACGATCCACAGCAACGTAAGGCACAATGCTAGCATCAAAGCATAGCGATTAGAATGAATGTCGTTAGAGCATATAACGAACTGCCTCTAACCACTAGAGCATATAACGAATTGCCTCTAGCTAATGGAGCGTATAACGAACTGCCTCCATCGGTGTGGACCGTATAACGAACTGCATCCACTGTGGACCATATAACAAACTGCATCCACGGTGCTATGTATAGCGTATAACAAATGCCTATATGTTTAAGACCTGGCCAGACCCTCGATGCATTAACTGTACATCGAACGACACTCGGGGACCAGAGCGTATAACGAACTGCCTCTGATACCCCCCCGAACATAGACCATAAAACCGAATCCCCGAAGGGTAGCGTTAGTTCATTCCGATAGTATATAACATATACTATCGTCATCTATTCAACCAGCAACAAACAAATGCACAGTATAACTGACTTCACAATACAATGCGTGAACAACGTCACGACTTAACTCAGGAATAGTACTAAAGACTGCCCAACAATGCGTGAACAACGTCACGACTCAACCCAAGAACAAGACAACTGTAACAGCCCGATTTTTTTTCTAGAAAACAATATAAATGCAAAGGGGTGTACAAACAGTACCATTATAATATTATACACCGGAAAAATTACAAGTGATAGAAAATAATATATTTTACAGAGACGTTACTGCCGTATTTTCCCTGCGGAAAAATACAAGGCTAATTTACAAACTAAACATGTTTTCTTACTATTAATACTAAGACCATTTTATTTCACTACATTATTAAACAAACTTTTCCTTCCTGTCAGATCTCACTCCTTGTTATTCCCAGCGCAAGAACCTGAAAGATATAAATATAACGGGATCAGTCAACCACCGGCTGAGTATGACTACGGTTGCCTCCACCGACCTTATGTCATTTTCTTTATTCAATAAAAATTTTCTCACTCTCTCACATTTTACAACAGCTTACAAATAAACAGTCTCGTATCCAAACATATGTCATTCATCACATTAAATTAGTGTCGGTCTACCATTAATGAAAAGAGAGACATTACGGAGATACACACTCCCTCAGGTCTAAGACCCACCTTCATGTACACAGGATAAGAACCTCAGGTCTAAGACCCACCTCGGCTATTGCCGGACAAACAGAACCGTAGTTCACATGGAGCCGCGCCCCTTTCTGTGTACACAGGTTACAAATAATGTCATCTCATTCCACTAATCGTATCCCGAATGTTACAATTGGCCAATTATACATTATAACAAAAGTATCATCGTGACAACCATTTTCACAGTCATATGTTTATAAGACAACAATTAATATACATGTGATTAGTAAGACAATAATATAACATTCTAATAGCGATAATACTATCTAATACTTACTACGAGTACATTATTAGCTTATGATAAAGAGTTCCTTATTTCTACAACAAGGATTTTAAAACCATATATTGGTTATCTTTATCCGAGCATATGAACTTAAAGTGCTTATGGTATTAGTTCCCTCTGTTGCTGGTATTACGGTTTAATACTTCCTTCAACTAGCCATCCTAATTTACTAAATAGATGGATTTGACTATTTTCTTAATTTAGAAGTTTATTTCTTTTCTCTATTCCATCTTAGTAGTACAATGAGGGGATACATTATACTCCACTACCCAAATTGATCTTAAGGTGTTCCACTCTATACGTTTGACCTTCAACGTTTTTATCACTTTACTTTCCTTACTTTGTTATAACCCTATCTTATTTCGACTATAATTAAGACAGTAGCTAAATGACTTTAACGACAAAGGGTCCCGAAATCATACTAGCAATATAATGGTTCTAATACAACTTACGGGTAAAATGATATAAACAATTACTTATACTATCCTCCTATTTCATTTAGGTAAAAGACGGAAAATAAATAATTTTAACGACGAAGGGTCCCGAAATCATACCTTGATTAGATATACCGTATACGAGATAGTATAGAGAAACGAAGAATTAACCCTCTTACTTACCAACTTGTCACGTTCAATTTAGTATAGTGTCTAGGGATTTCTTTTTCTTTTTGTTGGAATATGTTTTGCTATAGAGATTTTAGCTTTTCTATTTTTTTTTGCTTCTGGTCTTCAAATAAATGTCTCAACTTGGTAAGATGAAATTAACTCCTTTGATGAGTCATAGTAGTAGCTAGTCATACGTGGGAGTTGTGGGATTTTTTTCCCTTTTTTTTTTCTTTTGATAGTTATCTAATAAAATTTACGTCATAAGAAAATTTAACGGGTTATTTTTTTTATACTAGTCTTGACATACATACTTTATATGAGTTTAGTCTACAAGGTCTCTAATAATGGGCCTATTATGTTAAAAATATACATCTTAGAATTTATTTTATTCAGGTTATTACATTCAACCCTCCTTAAAATCAGTTTCGTCCCGAAACTTGGCGTACCTTATCTATTGGAACAACTGAGGATACTTGTCTTTCATTTCATGCTCGGTTTCCCATGTTGCTTCTACTTGGTCATGATGCGACCAAAGAACTTTAACCATAGAAATAATTTTGTTACGAAGAACCTTTTCCTTTTTATCCAATATTTGAACGGGTTGCTCCTCGTAAGTAAGATTTTCTTTAACTTGTATTGGTGGCATATTAATGACGTGACTAGCGTCGGGAACATACTTCCGTAAAAGGGAAACGTGAAACACGTCATGGATTTTTGATAGTTCAATAGGAAGATAAAGTCGATAGGCCAAATCTCCGACTCTTTCAATTATTTCAAATGGCCCTATATATCTTGGACTCAATTTCTTCTGTTTTCCAAATCTTATTATTCCTTTGGTAGGTGACACTTTAAGAAATACAAAATCGCCCTTCTGAAATTCCACAGCTCGTCTTTTAAAGTCAGCATAGCTCTTTTGTCGACTTTGTGACGTCCTCATTTTCTCTTGTATGATTTTTACCTTATCGGTAGTCTCTTGTATTAAGTCGGGTCCAATGATTTTGGATTCGTCTATGTCAATCCAGCATAATGGCGTCCTGCACTTTTGCCCATATAAAGCCTCATAGGGTGAATTACCTATGCTGGCGTGATAACTGTTGTTGTAAGAAAATTCTATTAATGGTAAATGTTGCTCCCACGATCCTTGAAAATCTAAAATACATGACCTTAATAAATCCTCCAAAGTTTGGATGGTTTGTTCCGTTTGACCATCAGTTTGTGGGTGAAAAGCAGTACTGAAGTTAAGTTGAGATCCCAACGCTGTTTGAAAACTTTTCCAAAACTTTGCTAAAAAGTTGGTATCTCTGTCGGATATAATAGTTCTGGGAACTCCATGTAGTCTAACTATTTCTTTTATGTACTTTTTAGCTAACTGTTCTGAGTTCCATGAAGTCTTTGTAGCTAAAAAGTGAGCACATTTAGTTAATCGGTCAACAATAACCCAAATCTCGTTCATTCCTTGCGGTGATACGGGTAGTCCGATTACAAAATCCATGGCAATGGATTCCCATTTCCAGGTAGGGATATCTAAGGGTTGCAAAAGACCTCCAGGTCTTTGATGTTCTATCTTTACTCGTTGACAAGTTAGACATTTTGAAACAAATTCTGCCACCTCTTGTTTCATATTACTCCACCAAAAAGTTTGTCGAATGTCCTTATACATCTTATTCCCTCTCGGATGAATTGAATACCGGGAATTGTGGGCTTCATCCATGATTTTTTTTCTTAAGGGTTTCCACATTGGGTACACACAACCGTTTCTGAAAAAAAAAGTGATCCATCTTCTTGTATTAGGAAACCTGGTGCTTTTCCTACTTGTATATCTTTTCGAATTTTCTCTAATTGCGGATCTTTTCTCTGCTCTTCCTTTATCTCGTCACTTAAGGTTGGTGTTACTTGTAGGAATGCCATGTGTCCGATTAAATCTCCCACAACCATTTCAACATCTAGTCTTGTTAAGTCATCTCGGATATGGGGTTGTTTTACCGTAAGCATATTTAATGTGGGAAATGACTTTCGACTCATTGCATCGGCTGCCACATTAGCTTTTTCTGGGTGGTACTGGATATCCAAGTCATAATCATTAAGTAACTCAAGCCATCTACGTTGTCTCATATTTATCTCTTTTTGGGTAAAAAGGTATTTTAGGCTCTTGTGATCTGTATATACACGACATGAGATTCCATAGAGATAATGTCTCCAAAATTTTAATGCAAACACGACCGCAGCGAGTTCCAAATCGTGAGTGGGATAGTTTTGTTCATGGGTTTTCAATTGTCTAGAAGCATACGCAATCACCTTTCCATCTTGCATTAAGACACAACCTAGACCTTGTTTGGATGCGTCACCGTATACTTCCAGCCCATCGGTGCCATTTGGTAGAGTAAGTACAGGTGCAGAAGTAAGTCTATTTTTCACTTCCGAGAATGCTTGATCGCATTTCTCACTCCACTCAAATTTTGAACTTTTTCTAATCAGGTTCGTGAGGGGTTGGACAATTTTTGAAAAATCCTTTACAAAACGGCGATAGTAACCCGCTAAGCCCAAAAAGCTACGGACTTCGGCTACATTCTTGAGAACGGGCCAATTTGTAATTGTCTCAATATTTTGAGGGTCTACTTTTATTCCTTCCCTTGATATAACATGACCTAAGAAACTTACCTCTCCTAACCAGAATGCACATTTCTTTAACTTGGCATACAATTTGTTTTTCCTTAAAGCCTCCAAAACTACGCGCAAATGGTTAGCATGCTCCTCCTCATTCTTAGAGTATACCAGAATATCATCGATAAAAATAATAACAAACTTATCCAAATAAGATATGAATACTCTATTCATAAGGTCAATGAAAACTGCAGGAGCATTTGTGAGTCCAAAAGGCAGTACCGTAAATTCATAGTGTCCATAACAAGTTCTGAACGCAGTTTTTGGAATGTCCTCTAATTTTATTCTCAATTGGTGATATCCTGAACGCATATCAATTTTTGAGAAAACAACACTACCTTGTAACTGATCAAAGAGGTCATCTATCCGGGGTATAGGATATTTATTCTTTATGGTGACCTTATTAAGTTCTATATAATCTATACACAACCTCAAACTTCCATCTTTTTTCTTGACAAATAGTACGGGTGCTCCCCAAGGTGAGGTACTGGGTTTTATGCATCCCTTTTCCAACAATTCATCTAATTTTTCCTTTAATTCCTTCAATTCTGCAGGTGCCATTCTGTAAGGGGCTTTAGAAATAGGTGTACTTTCGGGTACCAATTCAATTGTGAATTCCATTTCACGGAATGAGGGCATTCCAGGGATTTCTTCGGGGAAAACGTCAGAGAACTCATTAACAACTGGGATACTACTTATAACCAGTTTAGAGTCTGTTGGGTTTTAAATGTCACATAAGTATCCCTTACACCCCTGGCGTAACAACTTTAAAGCTTTTAGCAAGGATATAATTCTATTTCCCTTATGGTTTTTATTACTTTGATAAAGTATTCTTTCACCGTCGGGCCTCATAATTGTTACCGACTTTCTATGACAGTCTACTATCACATGATTCTTTCTAAGCCAATCCATTCCCAACACAACACAATATCAAAATCTTGTAGATTAAGCTGGATGAGATCGGCAAGAAAAGGATTTACTTCTATTGTCAAAACACAATCATTAAAAAGGGTAGAACATGATATTATTTCCCCCGTTGGTAATCCAATTGAAAGTCTTAACTCATGGGTTTGAGGTCTTAAATTCAGCTTTTTACTTAATGAACGAGATACAAATGAATATGATGCTCCGGTATCAAACAAGACATTAACAGGAGTAAAGTTTAGGAAAATGTTACGCGTAATCACGTCATTAGAAGATTCCACCTCCCGAGGATTCATTACATACACCCTTCCTCGAGATAGACCTGGTTTTTGAGCTTGATTTCCTTGCGGTCTTTGAGGTATAAGTGCATTGGATGTAGTGCCACTAGAAACCAAAGATTTAATACGTGGACAATCATTCTTTTTATGGGTTGGGCTTCCGCATTCATAACATCGCGGAGTAGAATATCTACACTGAGCAATAATGTGATTTGTGCGACCGCACCTTAGACAAAAAGATTTCTGACTTCCTTCATGGGATCGAGTAAATGGGTTCCTTCCAATTCCCAAGTTGGGTTGTTTATAACAACTTCCTCCAACGACTTTTTCCTTTCCAAACTTTCTTTTATTTCCAAATTGTTCATCCACTCTTTCGTTCATTATTCTTTCTGCATTAGTGGCCTTATCATACATATCCTGATAGTTTAAACAGTTGTGGGTAGATAGTCTATCTCGCAAACCCCACTTTAATCCCCTTTCAAAACGGTTCATTATCAGTTCTTCAGTTGCCACCATATGTGGGGCAAAGCGAGATAGCTCCATGAATTTTGACGCGTATAGAGTAACAGACAGCGACCCTTGTTCCAATTTATTAAATTCGTTTTCTTTCTGTCTCCTAAGCGAGGGAAGATAAAATTTCGACCTCATAAGTTCCTTGAACTTGGCCCAATCAAATCCTTCCTCGTTTCTCTTTTCCTTTACTGTTTCCCACCATAAGTCCGCTTGTCCTACCAAATAATACACCGCGAATCCTACCCTCCATTTCTCAGGACACTGTATAGCCTCGAAAAGTTTATCAAAACTTCTTAACCAGTTTTCAAATTCTACTGGGTCAAGTTTTCCGTCATAAGTTTTAGGATTATAACTGGCCATTTTCTTAAAATACTTAACATTGTCTTCCTCATTATTGGAGTGGTTATTCCTTAGTGCCTCAGCCATAATTACTGCAAAACTTCTCATATCCGACTGATCATTATTGGCTGGTTGGTTCATATCGAAACTGTTATGTTCAGACATCCTATTAAACAAAATATAAGTCAAAACGTACCAATAATTGTTATAAAAAAGCTACTTATATATATATATATATATATATATATATATATATATCACATTATCAAATCACACATTATGAAACATATACACATATACAAACATATACACATATATATACATACTCGAGAGAACAGAGTTATTAGTCACTGACTATATATATATATTTTTTTAAAATCAGATGACTAATGTTCCCTGCACAGCTAGTCATATTACGACTAAGAGTTCCACACTTTACCTTACATTATTTATTTACAGATCCCGAAAGGTTACTCAAGCTAACTTCCTACTCATCGCTCTCAGAGAAAGTGGCCTCTTCCTCCACCTCCTCCTCCCCCTCTTCCTCTTGCTCCTCCGCATCCGAACTATCCGAAGAAACTACATCGTCCGGAATTTCGATAATATAATTTTCTTCAAATATTATAAGTTCTCGGGCCAAATCCTCGAAGGTTGGAAACCAAACATCATATGCACCACGACGCATATATTTTGAGTAATTTGGGAGGCCGTGTACCAATAAATCAAAATATTTTTGCTTGAAATGATCCCAAGGAGGTACATTTGGTAAGGTTCGTACAACACAATTTGCTTTGAAAGGCTCCGTGAGAAAGTTCTGAGGAAATATGTAATTATGGTCACCAATTGCTCGTCTGAGACGATCCACGTGAGCAGCTACTCGGTCATGAGCCCCCATGGCCAGGTCATAAGGATGAGGCAAAACCATATTTTCTAAAAACAATAATACATTAAAATGTCATTAGTATCATCTATATATAATCGAAACACCTTGGTACAACAATATGATTAGTATTAGGCTTAATGTCTACCCATCTCTCAATTCATTTTAATTTATTTTATCTTTGGCTCTGATACCAATCTGTAACGCCCCGATTTTTTTTTCTAGAAAACAATATAAATGCAAAGGGGTGTACAAACAGTACCATTATAATATTATACACCGGAAAAATTACAAGTGATAGAAAATAATATATTTTACAGAGACGTTACTGCCGTATTTTCCCTGCGAAAAATACAAGGCTAATTTACAAACTAAACATGTTTTCTTACTATTAATACTAAGACCATTTTATTTCACTACATTATTAAACAAACTTTTCCTTCCTGTCAGATCTCACTCCTTGTTATTCCCAGCGCAAGAACCTGAAAGATATAAATATAACGGGATCAGCCAACCACCGGTTGAGTATGACTACGGTTGCCTCCACCGACCTTATGTCATTTTCTTTATTCAATAAAAATTTTCTCACTCTCTCACATTTTACAACAGCTTACAAATAAACAGTCTCGTATCCAAACATATGTCATTCATCACATTAAATTAGTGTCGGTCTACCATTAATGAAAAGAGAGACATTACGGAGATACACACTCCCTCAGGTCTAAGACCCACCTCCATGTACACAGGATAAGAACCTCAGGTCTAAGACCCACCTCGGCTATTGCCGGACAAACAGAACCGTAGTTCACATGGAGCCGCGCCCCCTTCTGTGTACACAGGTTACAAATAATGTCATCTCATTCCACTAATCGTATCCCGAATGTTACAATTGGCCAATTATACATTATAACAAAAGTATCATCGTGACAACCATTTTCACAGTCATATGTTTATAAGACAACAATTAATATAACATGTGATTAGTAAGACACTAATATAACATTCTAATAGCGATAATACTATCTAATACTTACTACGAGTACATTATTAGCTTATGATACAGAGTTCCTTATTTCTACAACAAGGATTTTAAAACCATATATTGGTTATCTTTATCCGAGCATATGAACTTAAAGTGCTTATGGTATTAGTTCCCTCTGTTGCTGGTATTACGGTTTAATACTTCCTTCAACTAGCCATCCTAATTTACTAAATAGATGGATTTGACTATTTTCTTAATTTAGAAGTTTATTTCTTTTCTCTATTCCATCTTAGTAGTACAATGAGGGGATACATTATACTCCACTACCCAAATTGATCTTAAGGTGTTCCACTCTATACGTTTGACCTTCAACGTTTTTATCACTTTACTTTCCTCACTTTGTTATAACCCTATCTTATTTCGACTATAATTAAGACAGTAGCTAAATGACTTTAACGACGAAGGGTCCCGAAATCATACTAGCAATATAATGGTTCTAATACAACTTACGGGTAAAATAATATAAACAATTACTTATATTATCCTCCTATTTCATTTAGGTAAAAGACGGAAAATAAATAATTATAACGACGAAGGGTCCCGAAATCATACCTTGATTAGATATACCGTATACGAGATAGTATAGAGAAACGAAGAATTAACTCTCTTACTTACCAACTTATCACTTTCAATTTAGTATAGTGTCTAGGGATTTCTTTTTCTTTTTGTTGGAATATGTTTTGCTATAGAGATTTTAGCTTTTCTATTTTTTTTTTTTGCTTCTGATCTTCAAATAAATGTCTCAACTTTGTAAGATGAAATTAACTCCTTTGATGAGTCATAGTAGTAGCTAGTCATACGTGGGAGTTGTGGGATTTTTTTCCCTTTTTTTTTTTTCTTTTGATAGTTATCTAATAAAATTTACGTCATAAGAAAATTTAACGGGTTATTTTTTTTGTACTAGTCTTGACATATATACTTTATACGAGTTTAGTCTACAAGGTCTCTAATAATGGGCCTATTATGTTAAAAATATACATCTTAGAATTTATTTTATTCGGGTTATTACAACAATCGACTGTCCAACAATATAGGAATAAGAATAACCAATACGATATGCAAACATAGCGTTATAGTCCAACTGACTATAAAACTACACATAAACAAGCACAGATGACTAAGGTTATAGTATCTTGACCTATAACATTACATCTCAAAGGTCATGTTATAGTTCGAGTTACCATAACACCAGACACAAAAGCATATAACATACAATGTTATAATGCCACCAACTATAACCTTCACTTAACCTTAGTGAAGTTATAGTAACTTCAGCTATAACCTTCACTCAACTTTAGTAAAGTTATAGTAACTTCAACTATAACTTTCACTCAACTTTAGTGAAGTTATAGCACCTCAACTATAACCTTAGTTAAGCGTGTCAGGTAATAGTATCATCAACTATAACATTCACTTAACTTCCGCAAAGTTATAGTACCCTCAGCTATAACCTTCACTCAACATTAGTGAAGTTATAGCACTTCAAGCTATAACTTTATACGTGCGAGGTTATAGTATCATCAACTATAACTCTCTTCCATCACGGGGTAGTCCTCTATAACAAATTCACCGAGGGGTCGACTCCACGGTACAAACCGCCATGTCACCACAACGAGTCTTCTTATAGTACACCGCACCATAACGTCACTTTCAAGTTATAGCTCAGAAATATATAACTAGGGTAGCTTACACGCAAAGTTATAGTTAATATGCTATAAACTTAATGATATAAACCAAAACCCTAATTCTTCAACAGAAGCAAACCCTAGCCTCTCCCACAAGGAGGAGGCCGAAACCCTAGGCCACGACAACCTCACGGCCGCGCCACCACCGACGACGCTAGGGTTTGCAATTTGAACCCTAGTTCGTACACCAAATGAATAATTGAAAATAGAATAACAACATAAATATTAAATGCAATTAAACATGTGGATCATAAGCATAAATAACCACACAAACCAATTAATCATACAATCAATCATTATATCATGTTAATACTTCACTTTCTATAAACAAAATTAAAGGAAAACACCTAGTTACTTTTATTACGCAATAAAGACCATAAAATAATCTCCATCTTCATAAAAACGCTACTAATATTGTGCTACAGAAATTCTCCTCCAAAACGCCCAAAAGAAAGACATCTTCTCCTAATTCTTCCTATTTACCCATTAAATATATAAAACCTAAAGGTCGGTCTAAACTCCATACAATCGAGTCCCTTAAAAATAATACGAATAGAATATATTGTAGAGGTAAGAGCCAGGATTATAAATATATAATTTATATTTGATTTGGATGAAGAAAGTTGCATAACAATGGAATTAAAGGGAGAAGAATGAAAAGAGAAGAGAAAGAACGGCTGCGGCAAAAGGTACGCAAGAGAAAACAATGGGAGCAACCTAGCTGCTAGGTTAATCTTTTATATTTATAAGAGAATTTAAGTGGGCTTTTAACCCATTAGCTCACAAGATGGATAATCTAATTACAAATTAGATTAAGAATAATGAAAACGCTCCGAGAAGGGATTTAAGAGAAATAGTAAAGTTTAAATAGTAAAATATTGTACGGCCATTTTAACCCATCCAAATTAGGTAAAAACGGAAAATAACATAGTAGAGATCGCAAGCGTTAAATACGCATTAAATAATTAAACTCGCAAAATAATTATTTTAATAAATAAATTTCCGGATAAAATTTATTATAAAAACACGGGGTGTTACATTTGTGATGAAGGAGTCCGAGGAAGGATACACTTGGGTTTTACGGCATTTAAAGGCTCTTCTCAATGACGACGTTCAACCCAATGTTATTGTTACTGATTTCGAGAAAGGGTTGACAAATGCGATTCCCGTTGTTTTCCTGAATTCCTCCCTCTTGTTATGTCTTTGGCATATATATGCCGTCGTGGAGACGAAGGCACTTAACATCACACATGACGATGTTTGGGTTAAGTTCATAAGCTTGAAGTTATTTGCGAAGGTTGTGGAGGCAGGGACTCGAGATGAGTTCGATGTGGCTTTGGAGAAATTTAAGTCGTGGCCCGCGGTAGGTGCTTATATTCAGAGTACTTGGATGCCACACCAGGTGAAATGGTGCAAATTTAGGACAAACATATTGACACATTTCGGGTATACTACTACCTCCTCGGTTGAGTCGGCCCATGCAAATTTGAAGAAGTGGTTGAATAGTGCCAAACTCGTATTCGATAGCATTTGGAGTCGTTTTCATTCTTTGATGGAAACGCAACACGTGGAGATCCGTCACTTGTTAGAGTTATAAAGATCGAAACAACTCACGAGAATTGCTCGGTTATTGATGCGTGTATTTTATATTGACTTTCTAGTCCATTTATGCACGCATTTCTATGTCATTTAGGTGATATTATATCACTATATGCCCCTATTTGGCTACTTTGTACTTTCATTACTATTTTGTAGGTACAAGCTGCGTAGTAGCGGAAACCGAGCCAAAACAGTCCACTTTGCATGCATTTAGGAGAATGGAAGGAACGGAACAGAAGCTCTTGCATGGGGAAGCGTGAAACCGCTCGCAATCAAGTCCAAAGCCATGTCCAAACACTGCATGATAGGCCATAAGACCTCGATCGACTATATATTTGCTCGATCGAGGAGAGTTGAAGTAAAGAGTTGCTCGATCGAGTGGTAGCCGCTGAAGAGTTGCTCGATCGAGTAGAATAAGTACTCGATCGACTGATTTCCTCAAATAAAGACCTCGATCGAAGGGTATTTTCCCTCGATCGAGTGGATCCTATCACGGGCCTTAAGTCCACAGTCTAATTAGGGTTTAGAGTCGTGTTATGCATTATATAAGACTCTTATTTTTGTCATTAGGTTATCATGGGATGATCACCGATCATCACCACTTAGCATTCAGAATTGTTATCATTAATATTTACTTAGCATTAAACATTAGTTTCTGAACTTTTTAATCTTTAGTTTACATTCGGGTTTATCGACGTGGATTTATTCTTACGCCGGATTTGCTAAGATTGTAAACTTCTTTCTCTCCTTTATTCTTAATCTTTATTTTAGTCTTAATTACTGTTTACCTTTCTTAATTACTGCGTTGTTATTGTTCATGCTTGTTAATTACGATTTTATTATGTCTAATGTCATATGTTCAATCGTCTTTATTAGCATCGTTAATAGCATGAGTAGCTAATTCCCTTGTATGTTAGAATGAGGAAAACTGTAGTAGAGGCATGTTAGGATAGATTATGTTAGTCTTGAATATGAGAATCGATCTAAGCAATTTAATTGAGGTTAGTCGAATGAGTGCACGCGGGAGACTAGCTAGGTAGTTAACCCCGACCTGGATCGAGAGATTGGAAGGGAAATGCTTGCTTAGAATTGATAGGTGACTCCTAAGAGGACGAGAGTTAATTAGGAAAATCCCTAGGGTGGTTTGAGACCGAGAGGAGAAAACCATTGCCCTTCTCATTGATAGATTGACTGACTTAGTTGACCCGTAGATGCCGATATTGCAGTAGACCGAATCCTAGCATATTCTCTTTTATCTGATTTATTTCATATTATTTCCTACCTTTATTTCTCTTCCCTTAATCTTATTTAGTTTAGTTTAAACCAATTCAAACCCCTAGATTGTGACTGGCAGATTTAGATTACAGTTAGTTAGTTTCCTCCCTGTGGAGATCGACCCTACTTCCGCTATCTTCTTAGTTAGTAGACTTAGGTTTTATTTTTGGTGTATAACGACCACATCAATTATTCTCGAGATTAAGTTGTAAACTCTCCAAGAAAGCCATTATTGCTCTACGAGAATTATTTGAAAGAGGCGCCAAGATGACTGAAGATCGCCTTGAACATGATTGTGGGTGTGTCCTCAAGAACACGCATGGTTTGTTATGTGCTTGTGCACTACATCTTCCTTTCGGATCGTGGTTCTCGAGTCCCACTTGATGTGTTACATGAGTTTTGGAGGAAGTTGGAGTACGATGAAAATGAAGCAATGTCATCCACTGACGACGATCAACTTGAAAAGTTATTTGATGAATTGAAATTCGAGATTGTGATCCGAGTATGATGTCGTCCATGTATGACACTCTTTACTCCCAGCTACATCCCGAGGAGGAGGATGTGGATGAGCCAGCGGTGATTGAGAACCCCAGAGGACGTCCAAAGAAGGAAACTCGACGAGACCCATCTGCGGTTGAGCATGCACGGAGGCGGAATAGCAAAGGTAAAACTCCATCTACGACTACCGGTACCACTCCGTCTACTACCACCGGCACCACTCCGTCGGTTGATGCCATGTCGACTAGCACGAGTAATTTTTCCACTTCATTCTCTGCACCTTTAGAGTTAAACTATGTTGTAGATGATTGGAGGAGCTTCCATATGTCTGCTTTCTTGCCATCGTGGTTTAAGGAGAACCTCGAAGCTTGGTATGATCCTCGCGGCGATGGTCATTGTGGTTACCGAGTAATCTCGCACGCTTTACGGGGTGATCATGATCACTTTACGATGACGAGAGTAGAGTTACTTAGAGAAATGCAGAGCTCCGCCACATATCGTGATGAGATTTATGGTCGTGATAAGTACGATCAAGAAGTTCATAGGATTAGTTTTTGGGGGCAAGAACAATGCGGCGAAGAGCATTGGATGGACGTTTTAGATCTATATGGTTTTGCGACGACATATAATTGGGTGATATGTGTGGTTTCTTCCTTTCTCAGTCATGGAGTACGACATTGGGGTACGAGTTATACTTACATGCCTTTACGAGCCCAACATGGTGGACGTCCTGCACCATATGGTGTTTTATGGGTTTTGCACAAGGGTAACCACTATATGAGGATCCGTGTTCGTCCTCTTTCACCAATGCCACCAATTGCCCCCTTTTGGCAACATGATGGCCGGTAGAGTGTTATAGAGATATACTACCGGTATCACCCAGTGTACCGGCCCCCCAAGCGTAGGACTTTATACTACCGGTATCACCCAATAAAGGAAACAATTGTGGACGTATCCTTTCCCCGGATTTGTCGACAAAAAAAGTCGACCCTAACAATACAGTCAGAAATCCATGCGCATTCTCATCATCAGCACCGGAAATAGCCACCTCAGTAACTCCACCAAAATACCTCCACCCCTGTAAACAGGGGTCTTCTTACCACTCATAGGCAACTTCAACTGCTCAGTCGATGGCCTTCCAAAGTAGCCACAAACAAAGAAAAGAGGATCAACCAAATTACCGTCACCGCTCTCCACCTTACAAACATCACCATCGACTCGGATACCTAAGATTTGTGCAACATTGTGAAGAAGTATGGTAATCTCTCCGAATGGCATGTGAAAACTGTTGGTGTCGGGTTGCTACCTCTCAAGGAAAGAAGAAATAAGAGGTAGGTTCAAGTGCTCAGCCATACACCCACGAAGGTGCGAAAGACCAGTAGTTGCGATAATCCCCATAACTCCTTTAGGTAGTTTCCATTTATTCAACATCTTCATCTTACCGAATCGGTGGTAACCCGTTAATATTGGACGTCCACCCTCTTTAGGAGTGTCCCACAATTTGTGGGCAATGTGACCTCCAAATTTAGGAATAACATAAGATACCAGTGGTCCACCAGGGACAGAGTCTGTAATGATCCAAGAGATGTCCTTGCCCGACTTCTTTTTCTTTGGGGCCACTACGCTATTAGAACTATCTTCCAAACCCCATCACCAACGACCCTTCTCCACCCGTCTTACCTTCAAGCGTGAGCCACATGACTCATGCGACCCATCTTGCTCAACCTCCACCTTCTCCACAACTTCCTCCTCTCTATATCGACCGGAACCCGCACTACCAACTTGATCCGCCTCCGCAAATTCATCATCATTCCACGAATGAATACTACCCTCTCCAACTACCGGAGCTACCTCACTCACAATCGGGTTCGTCTTCCAACCATGTGCTGATGCGGTGACATCTCGGTTTTCAACTCCACTAGTTTATAACCCCTTTCCTTTACCGGCCATCTGATCACAAATAAAAATCAAAATTAGGGGATTTACATGTATTAATTGATTTTAACGATATTTAATTTCTTTTTTTTTTAACAATAGCGGAATGACGGAAATTATATCTTTATTAAACAATACTATTAGCTTACGGAAAGATACGGAATGACGGAAATTATATCTTTTTAAAACAATAGCGACAATATTTTTCTCCGGAAAGATGGGAAGTTTTTTTTAACAATAACAACGGTAATATGCTCGTTATTGTTAAAAAAAAAAAATCTTCGTCTTTCCGGAGAAAATAATTAATAATCATAAAAGATGAAATTAGCTCACGCAATTTTGACGATTATATTTTTTAAAAACAACACCGACGAATTTAGCTTACGAAAAGACGAAGATTTTATTTTTTTAAAACAATAACGGCGAATTTAACTTACGGAAAGACGGATTTTTTTTTATCAAATAAAAATATAAAAAAAATATGGACGATTATATTTTTATAAAAACAACACCGACGAATTTAGCTAACAAAAAGACGGAGATTATATTTTTTTAAAACAATAAAGACGAATTTAACTTACGGAAAGACGGAGATTATATTTTTTTAAACAATAACGCCTGGACCTAGATATGGACGTTATTGTTCCACGCCCAGTTCAAAGCCGACACTTTTTTTTTCAATTTTTCCGTCATACATTGGCTATGGTTTGGAGGATCAATCTATACCGTTCTAACAATAATTAAAATACGATAAATCTAAATCTCCTAACAGATTACAATAACAAAAACAAAATTCAAGTAATCAAGAGCACTTACATTGTCGAATCGTTGAACTTGGTGGCGGAATTGTCGGAATTGAAGCGGTGGTACTGTTGGAAGTAGGGCTAAGCAAAAAATCTGATTATCCAAACCGATCCGATATCTGTTTCGAACTCGATCCGAATTTTTGGATACCCGATCCGAAAGTTATGTTTGGATTGGAAATCCGATCCGAAATCTTTTTTTTTGGTTTGGATATGGATATTAGAACTAAAATATTTGGATATCCGATCCGATCCGATACTATAATTTTCTAATATAATTTCGAGAAAATACAATGTTATTTCATAAAACAACTTATAAAAATTTAAATTATAAGAGAAATATGTAAATGGTATTTAAATTTTATGTCGAGAACATTAAAGTAAGAATACTAAAGTAAATCATCGTGTAAAACAATGAATATGGTCGTGTTTCAAACTTAATTTTATTGTAAATTCCAAAATATGGATATCCGATGGATATCCGTATCCGATCCGGTTATTTTGGATATCTGATACATTTGGTTTGGATATTGGATATCTAAATTTAGGAATTCTAATTTGGATATCTGATCCGAACTAGCACTTTGGATCGGATATCTGATCCGTGCTCTGCCCTAGTTGGAAGTGAAACGATGATGACGGAAAAAATATATTTCAAAAACGGTTTTTAAATTTTTGGTGAACGATTTTCTGTTTTGGGAATTATATCAAAAGATGTGGTGTTGGGATAAAGGGAAAGTTAGAAGGAGGGGCGTTTTAGGTAATTCATTATTTTTTGTCGACGTTATTTAGTAATTTGTCGACGTCGAATAGCAGGTTGGTATATAGTACATCTATTTAGATAAGCCAAATAAAAAAAGCCACATGCCTTTCAAATTATCGGTGTAACCAAAATAAATCATAAACAAACCTCTTCTTCCCTAATTTTAAAGCAAAATGGATGAGAGAAAACAAAAACTTTGTCATAGGATATGATATTTGACATGTTTTATTGTTAAGACGCTATTCGTCTTACAAAAACAAACTTATTTTTTTGATACTCAAGTATACCGAAATTCTCATTTATAACGGGACAATCCATTTTAAACTCAAGTTGGATAAAAAAACTTAGAATAAAACAAAACTATTTAAGAGCATCTCCAATGGTTTACCTTGAGGACTTGCTTGTAATTTTAGAAAATTGCAACCTAATAGCTTAACCATTGGAGTTGTCCATGTAGATTAGCTTATCTCAAATGGACACACAAAATTTTTGAGCTACTAGTTCCATGGAGCTAGTTGCTTGAAAGGACCCACATGACAATATAACCAATTGGAAAATTTTTATCTCATTAATAAACTTTGAATTTTATAATAAAATTTGGAAATTGAATAAATTAATAGAGAAGTGTGTTAAGTGGGTTCGTTAAACTTTTTAGCAATACTGTTAAGTCAATATGAGAAAAGTCAATTGACACATTGTTAGGAGAGTTGCCTAGTCTTTAGGATAACAACTCACTAATCTTTCTCCACTTCTTCAGTCAACCACCCACTCACTCCTCCATTTCTAACTGATCTTTGATGGCAAGATTAGTATAAATACAACACAATTTCTGATTAATAAGGTCACCAAATCTACTCTCTATTAAGTATAATACACCATCTATATTAGTGAGTGTGAGGGTTTTGAACCATAATCAGTTTACACTAAGGCGACGGGTTTAAGGAAATGGGTTATTATAATCGGGTTTGTTTAAAGCTGATCAGGAATCAATAGTAATGGCTGGAGGTTTAATCTCGATCTATTTTTTATCGCTTCCGCTATATTTAATTGTTGTATGTTTATTCTGTAATTTAAACATGCGTATTTAATTGAAATTTAACTTACATTTGGTATCAGAGCGAGTAATCGCCTCTGTCTTGCTTGTTTATTTCCGACTTCGCTTTTCCGTCTCATGATGTAATGAGTCTGTTGCTTTGTTTTTCGTTGGAACTGGAATTCCTTTTCGTTCAGTATGTCATTAAAATCTGGAAAAAATTTGTGCTTTGATTTTTCTGGGTTATTTGTTTTATCCATGAAGTCGAGAGGTTGAAGATGAATTTTTTTTTTGATGGGTTATTTCGTTCAGTATACAATATGATATATGTGGTAGGTCATTGACTACCGTGCGTTGACTGGTGTAGCCTTTGTTTTGATGGAGTGTGATTTTTTTTTACTTCGTATAAGTTAGTGTTGTCTTTATTGCTTTTGTTGCCTTATGCTCTTTGGAGTGTGAATTGTCCTTATGACAATGACAATGACCATACATGTGCTCTTTGTTTAGCATGTACTACTTATATATTTATATGTGAGCACTTGTACGTAATATGACCACTTGAGCATTTTTTTTATCATTTTTTCTTTATCATGTTTATTTGTGATGGAGACATGTCATAATGTTGTATGTGGTATTTGCTTTTTGGTACATCAATATTTTTTTTTCATTTTGGTGTAGTATTTTGGTATACATTACTTTGGTGCCTTAAAGTCAGAAATATTTGTATGGTGGAACATGTGACATAAATGAATTTTATCTGTACACTTTATTGGCATACATGGTATGACACTTATGTAGTTATGTATATAACTTCTTGTTATATAGAGTAAAGTTTTTTAAATGTCAAGTGATTTAAATTTGTTAGTTAGGGAGTAGCCACAACATCTCTAATTGATTAAGTTTTATTCGAAATCGCGTGTGGAAACTAGACATTTTATTATGATTAATTGTACGTAATGTGATGAGACTTACCCACAGGAATCTTGTTGTATTTGTATGATTAATTAAGATAATATACTAAGTCATGTTTCTTGATCTACCCACATGAGTTAAGAAATGAATATCATTAAGTCTAATTTGAGTAGATTTTAGCCCACAGGCAAGTTTATGTCACTAGATACATATGAGATTATGAGCATAATTTACATTGGTAAGTTGTGATATAATTCAAGTCTCAAATATTTTGTTACTAAGCATGTATATTTTATTTGCAGCAAGTTTAACTGGAAATTCTTTCGATATCAAACTTGAGGTTCCTGATTTAACTGGTGACAATTTTAAGGTGTGGAAAGAAAGAGTACTACTGCATTTAGGATTCTCGCGTTTCGACTATGCTATACAAAATGATGAACCAGCTAAGGTAAAGGAAGGTAGCACACCAGATGCAGTTGATCTTCGTGAAAAGTGGGAGAAATCCAACTATATTTGCACGATGTTCATAAAGACGAAATTGTGTGCTACTATCCGAGGTTCGGTCGAGCAGCATTCTAAAGTTTTTGACCTTCTTAAGGCTATAGATGAGCAGTTCGAAACTTCTGATAAAGCTTTGGCAAGCACCTTAATAATGAAGTTCACATCTCTGAAGCTCAATGCCACTAAAGGAGTGCGTGATTTTATCATGCACATGAGGGATATTGCAGCCCAACTTAAGGTATTGGAAGTTACTATGTCTGACCCTTTCCTGGTACATTTCATTTTGTGTTCTCTCCCATCACAATATGCCCCTTTTAAGATCTCTTACAATACACATAAGGATAAATGGTCTCTTAATGAATTAATGACCATGTGTGTTCAAGAGGAAGGGAGGTTGTTGATGGAGGAGGGCAAAAAGGTGAACCTAACTATTGGTACTAATAAAGAATCTACTAGTACTAAGAAGGGCTACCAGAAGGATAAGGGAAAGGGTAAGATATCGGTTGAGCCAACCATTAAGAAGGAGTCTTCGTGTTACTTCTGTAAAAAGAATGGGCATATGAAGAAAGACTACATTAAGTTCAAGGCATGGCTTAAAAAGAAAGGTAATTTTCATGTGTTTGTTTGTTATGAATCTAATATGGTTAATGTTAATAATAATACTTGGTGGATTGACTCTGGTACCACAATCCATGTTTCGAATACCTTGCAGGGTATGACAAATCTGCGGAAATCAGTGGCAAGTGAAAGCTCTATCTATTCAGGCAAGCAGATGAGTTCGAACGTGGAGGCCGTAGGGACATGCAGTTTAATTTTAAATAGTGGTTTTATTTTAGTTTTGGATAAGACGTTTTATGTTCCGAATTTTTCTCGGAATTTAATTTCAATTTCAAGACTTGTACCTTTCGGATTTACCTTTGATTTTTCGAATTCTGGTTTCAGTATTTGTAGAAATTCTAAAGTTATTGGTCATGGTATTTTGTCTGATAATTTGTATCGTCTTTATTTACAAAACGACACCACTCAAAATACTATGCATGTTAATACTGGTTTAAAAAGATGTATTATGAATGAGGAGTCCTCTATAGTATGGCACCGGAGATTGGGAAACATCTCCATTGAGAGAGTTAAAAGATTATTGGTAAAGGAAGGGGTACTTGGTACTCTAAACTTTACCGATTTTGATACATGCGTTAGTTTCATTAAGGGAAAGCAAACTAACAAATCTAAAAAAGGTGCTAAGAGGAGTTCTGACCTATTAGAAATCATACACACGGATATTTGTTGTCCGGACATAAACGCTAATGATCCGAAATATTTTATCACCTTTATTGATGATTATTCACGATATATGTATATCTACTTACTTCGTTCCAAAGACGAAGCTTTTGATGCTTTTAAATTGTTCAAAGCTGAAGTAGAGAAACAATGTGGTAAGCACATTATAATCGTAAGATCAGATCGAGGTGGTGAATACTATGGCAGATACACTGAGGATGGACAAGCACCCGGTCCATTTGCTAAATTTCTTCTAGAAAATGGGATTGTTGCCCAATACACTATGCCTGGTTCTCCGGATCAGAATGGTGTAGCAGAAAGAAGAAATCAGACGTTAATTGAAATGGTGCGTAGTATGAGAAGTAATGTTAAACTTCCATCATTTTTGTGGGTAGATGCTTTAAAGACGGATGCGTATATATTAAACCGGGTTCCTTCCAAGGCCGTCTCAAAGGCGCCTTTTGAGTTATTCAAAGGTTGGAAACCGAGTTTGCAACATATACGCGTTTGGGGATGCCCGTCTGAGGTGAGAATTTACAACCCACATGAAAAGAAACTAGATCCAAGGACTATTAGTGGGTATTTCATTGGGTATGCCGAAAAGTCCAAGGGTTATAGGTTCTATTGCCCTTCTTATAGCACTAGGATTGTGGAATCAAGAAATGCAAAATTTCTTGAGAATGACTTAATCAGTGGAAGTGATGATTTAAGAGAAGTTGAACCTGAAAAGGATCAACATCAAGTTTCACCCGCTGTTTTAAGTGACAGGTTGATTATTGTTCACGGTCCTCAAGACCAACGGCAAGTTCAACAATCAAATACAGAAATTCCACAAAATGTTGATCAAAACATGGTAGATCATGAGGAGGAAGAAGTTCATCATGAGAATGAACAAATTCCAATAAGAAGATCTACTAGAGAAAGACGATCAGCTATTCCTAATGACTATGTTACGTATCTACAAGAATCTGATTGTAATGTTGAAGTTGATAATGATCCTATGTCGTTTTCACAAGCCATAAGTTCTATAGATTCAAACTTATGGATGGATGCTATGAAAGATGAGATGAACTCTATGGCTTCTAATCGAGTTTGGGATCTCGTCGAGTTGCTTGGTAGTGTAAAAACCATCGGATGCAAGTGGGTTTTTAAGATTAAGAAAGACTCACTTGGCAACATCGAGAGACATAAGGCAAGACTCGTTGCTAAAGGGTTCACTCAAAGAGAAGGAATCGACTACACGGAGACATTCTCTCCTGTATCAAAGAAAGATTCCCTTTGAGTGATCATGGCACTAGTAGCTCATTTTGATTTCGAGCTACATCAGATGGATGTGAAAACAGCATTTCTGAACGGCAATTTAGAGGAAGAGGTTTATATGAAACAACCTGAAGGATTCCCCTCTAAAGATGGTGAGCATTTGGTCTGTAAGCTAAATAAATCCATATACGGTTTGAAACAAGCTTCTCGCTAGTGGTATAAAAAGTTTCATGAAGTGATTTCTTCATTTGGTTTTGAGGAAAACATCATGGATCAATGTATATATATACCTTAAGGTCAGTGGGAGTAAGATCTGTTTCCTTGTGTTATATGTGGATGACATTTTGCTAGCAACCAATGATAAGGGGTTGTTATATGAGGTGAAACAATTTCTTTCAAACAACTTTGATATGAAAGATATGGGAGAGGCATCTTATGTCATTGGCATTAAGATCCATAGAGATAGATCTCGAGGCATTTTGGGTTTGTCTCAAGAGGCTTATATCGACAAAGTACTTGAAATATTCAGGATGAAAGATTGTTCACCGAGTGTAGCACCTATTGTGAAAGGTGACCGATTCAGTTTAGACCAGTGCCCTAGGAATGATTTTGAAAGGGAACAAATGAAAAATATTCCTTATGCTTCAGCTGTTGGCAGCATTATGTATGCTCAAGTCTGTACCAGACCTAACATTACATATGTTGTTGGAGTATTAGGCAGATATCAAAGTAACCCAGGAATTGATCACTGGAAGGCTGCAAAGAAAGTGTTGAGATACCTTCAGGGTACTAAAGATTACATGCTTATGTATAGACGGACTGATAGTCTTGAAGTGGTGGGGTACTCCGACTTAGACTTTGCTGGCTGCATTGATTCACGAAAATCCACATCAGGATATGTGTTTATGCTAGCCAGCGGAGTTGTTTCCTGGAGGAGTACAAAACATACATTGACAGCTACTTCTACTATGGAGGCCGAGTTCGTTTCTTGTTTAGAGGCTACCTCACATGTTGTATGGCTGAAAGGTTTCATATCTGGACTAAGAGTTGTTGACTCTATTAGTCGTCCTATTCGAATGTATTGTGATAATTCGGCTGCAGTATTTATGGCTAAGAATAATAGGAGTGGAAGTCGAAGTAAACACATCGACATCAAATATTTGGCCATAAAAGAACGTGTTCAAGAAAAGAAAGTGATCATAGAACACATTAGCACTGAATTAATGATTGCTGACCCCTTGACTAAAGGCATGCCACCTAAAGGTTTCAAGGGTCATGTAGTGAATATGGGATTTGGTTCCATAATGTGATACATTTATTTATTGAATTGAAAATTTTCATTTAGTTGGATATTTTCTCATTTCGGATTATGTACGTACATACTTTAGTATTTCTTTATTTTTATTGAGAAATATCATTATGTTTTGACCTTGAGTAAACATATGGTTTATTCATTAAGTTAAGTGTGAGTGGTGAGAGGCTAAGTATATCGTAATACATGGAAGATTAATTCTCGTCCTAGAGAATTCGTCGCTATGATTCATATATAAGGTCTCTTGTGTAAATGCGCCAAGTGGGAGAATGTTAAACTTTTTAGCAATTCTGTTAAGTCAATATGAGAAAAGTCAGTTGGCACATTGTTAGAAGAGTTGCCTAGTCTTTAGGATAACAACTCACTAATCTTTCTCCACTTCTTCAGTCAACCACCCACTCACTCCTCCATTTCTAACTGATCTTTGATGGCAAGATTAGTATAAATACAACACAATTTCTGATTAATAAGGTCACCAAATCTACTCTCTATTAAGTATAATACACCATCTATATTAGTGAGTGTGAGGGTTTGGAACCATAATCAGTTTACACTAAGGCGACGGGTTTACGGAAACGGGTTATTATAATCGGGTTTGTTTAAAGCTGATCAGGAATCCATAGCAATGGCTGGAGGTTTAATCTCGATCTATTTTTTATCGCTTCCGCTATATTTAATTGTTGGTACGTTTTTTCAGTAATTTAAACATGCGTATTTAATTGAAATTTAACTTACAGGTCCAATCAAGCTAGTAAGAAGTTGGATAATCCATTTGAGTAAATTGTAGCTTAAACTTGTCGTAGCTTAAAAAAAATGATGTGACAAAGGTAGCTAGTAGTAACTAGCTTACCATTGGAGAGGCTCTAATGTATTAGAAAAGCAATAAATTTGTCTTATATGTAAAATTGAAACGATATTTGACCAGTTTTATTGGTAAAACCGATCCATAATGCTTTAAAGTATTGAGAAAAGATTCGGAAAGAGCCCGCTTTGATAAAACAGTTGGTCTTGCTTCAGACAGAGCAATAAGACGGGATTTTGTAACCACTATTGAAAACAAGTTGATATAAGCTGTGGTTACATTTTATCAAAAAGTGACAACATAACCCCGTCTTATTTTTCAGACGGAAATAGTCCGTCTGAAATAAGAATTTCCGTTGATAAAAATGGGGTCTTAAAAGTATTCGTCCCCTCCAACAACTCTGTCCTTCACCCTTCACTCTACTCTCTACTCTCTACTCTCTACCCACGCAGAATCAGCATCATTTCACTCTTTCACTTTATAATTTCAAGAGGGTACTTGTTTACATTTGAAAGTTTCAATCTTTTCCACTTGTCATTTCTGGAATTTCTAGGTATCTCATTTAACATTTGTATTTGTATCTCCTTAACATTTATTCTCTTCTCCTTGAAATATGATCTTAGTAATTATTTATGTTGGATTTTTGGTTTGATTTCATGAGATTAGGCTTTATGGGTATGGTTTTGTTTTTTTGTTGCGATGCTTGCATTGTTTCTGTTGTTAAGTCTTTCTTAAAATTTCATTGTTTTGCTGGAATATATAAAAAAGAATTGAGCTTTAATCTGTATTCAGTTTTTTATAACTTGGGTTTTGGAAACAAGTCATGTAATTTATCTGTGTTTAGTTTTGTTACCGTGTAAATGTGTGATTAGTGTTCACTTAAGTTTTGCAAATTTCAACAAATTTTTGCCCTTTTTTTTTTTCGTGTAATTCCACTATGCATTATATATATGTCACTCTAATTGCTATGTATTGCATGTTAATTGTTATAGATGGGAATCGATGGAAAAGATGGCTTGGGTACTAGTAGCAATGGCAAAGCAGCATTTGATGACATAGATATTGATATGTTGTTTGACGATGATGACATCGAATCTGAAGATGATGCCGATGTCATGGGTATAGACATCCATGACGTCGGGGAGCTTTCTTTGATGAGCTTTTGTAAAAAAACATCATCAGCTTTCTTCAAACAATATGGACTTATAAGCCACCAGATTAACTCCTATAACAACTTTGTGAAGTATGGAATCCAAAAAGTCTTTGATGCCATTGGGGAGATAAAAATCGAGCCCGGGTATGATCCCTCAAAGAAGGGGGATGCAGAGTGGAGATATGCCTGGTTAAGATTTGGGAAAGTAGAGCTTGAGCAACCTATGTTCTGGACGGGTGATAAGTTTCATGCTAGTGGCGGCAAAGACTTCATAAATTTGCTCCCTCGACATGCTCGGCTTCAAAATATGACTTACTCTGCTAGACTGAAAGTTGAAACTCACCTTCAGGTTGGTCTGATACTGTTAACTTTATCCAGTATTTACTGACTAGAATGTTATTTGCTATTTAGTTTATTATTTAGTTTGAACTCTGATTAGCTCTTTTGGATACTGCAATGCTACATAAAGCATCAAATGACATGACTTAAGAAGTTAGTGTTATTTTCAGCTAAGACCTACTGTATTTTATCTTATTTTATTTTATTTTCTCATTTTGTCTTGACATATATCATCTTATATGTTCATTGCCTTGTGTATCTCAGGTATATTCTCAGGAAAAGGTTAGAAGTGACAAGTTCAAAACTGGCAAGTCTGAGTATGTTGAGAAAAATATATTGAAAGACGACAAGACTGATGTAATTATTGGAAGAATACCTGTGATGGTGAAGTCTGATATATGCTGGATGAGTGAAGCTGAGAAAGGCGACTGTGAATTCGATAATGGTGGCTATTTTATAGTCAAAGGTGCTGAGAAGGTAGGTTTATTATATTCCCTATTATTGATGGTGGGTGGCTATCTAGCTTTTCCTTTGTTAAGGCTGACGGGACGTCTAAGTGGATCTTAGTAACCATTTTTTCCGTGGAACTGACCCTCTTGTAATACTTCATCTAATAATGTTTTCTCTGTAAACATCTCTTCCCCTATTATCTTCTCCATAGTCTCTATTTAGTATTATGTTTTTGGCTTGCATATAGAGAGTCTGTTTTTCTCTTTTGTGCTAGCATGCCAATACCTCATAGACTTGATTATGTTATTTTTTCTATCGATTGTTGGAAGAGTCCTTGCCCACTGCTTCTTATCTTGCTCTTGAGGGTGTGTTGTTGAGTCAATATTCAGTGGTATTCATTCTTGTAAGGAAACAACTACGCTGCGTATCTTTCTGTGTTGAAACTCCTACCTTTATTCGTATATGGAGGACAAACATTCTCTATCTTGTGTTGTATTCCCCTTAGGTAATTTTTTATATTACTTCTTAAGAAAATTCCTTTGATGTTAGATGATGTCAACTGCAGGCTTTTATTGCACAAGAGCAGATTTGCTTAAGGAGGCTTTGGGTAACTAGTGATCCTTTCTGGAAAGTCGCATACCGATCCGACAATAAGAGGAGAAGGGTGCATGTTAAGCTTGTGGAAAATCCAAAAGCTGATAATATACAAGGAGGGGAAAAAGTTCTCAGTGTTTACTGCTTATCCACTGTGGAGGTTCCAGTGTGGATATTGTTCTTTGCCCTCGGTGTGGAGAATGATAAGGAGGTAGTTGACTTAATTGACTACAACATTGACGATGGTCGCATCACAAATATTTTATTTGCATCCATTCATGACGCTGATGAGAAGTGTGACTTTCGTAAGGGTAGTAATGCTTTTGATTATATTGACAGCGCTATAAAAGATAGCAAATTTCCTCCATCTGAATCAACCAAAGAGTTCCTTGATAACAACCTTTTCCCCAGTCTGTCAACCGCCAAGCAAAAAGCCCGCTTCCTTGGGTACATGGTCAAATGTCTATTGCAAGGATTTTCAGGTAGGAGAAAACCTGATAATAGAGACGATTTTAGAAATAAACGTCTAGAGTTGGCTTCGGAGCTTTTAGAGCGAGAGCTTAGGGTCCATATGAGACATGCTGAGAAGAGGATGGTTAAAGCAATGCAACGGGACCTTTATGGTGATCGTGATTTGTACCCTATCGACCATTACTTGGATGCGTCAATTGTCACCAATGGTCTCACCAGAGCATTCTCCACAGGGAATTGGGCACACCCTTATATAAGGTCTGAAAGGGTTTCTGGGGTGGTTGCAAACCTTAGGCGAACTAATCCTTTGCAGACAGTTTGTGATATGAGAAAAAGCCGTCAGCAGGTTTCATACACAGGGAAGGTTGGAGATGCTAGATACCCGTGAGTCCTTCATTACTGTGTCTTGATTTCTGATTTTCTGCAGTGTTTGAAATTACTCAAGAGTAGGTTTAATATTTAAATAAGAAAAGAAATTTATTAAAGAGGAGTATATTAATTATGTAGACTAGTTAAGGCTATCTACAGTCTATACTGATAGTGTACTTACCATAGTATGCGTTTTCTTCCATAGTTCTCGGAGAATACACACATCTCTTGCTCTAGATTATCCTTATGCCAGTGTTGAGATACTAAAAACTAAATCAAGGGAAGTAAAGGGTGCGTAGAAGAGGCAATCACCATGCGTACTCTAAACTTTTATTTTTGCTTCATTGAATAATTAACAGGTGTTTATGAGGAACCATATTATTGCTTCTGTGACCTTGTGAGCATTATCCTTTTCTGATTGTGAATTTGGTTTATATAGAAAGGGTTGCGCTCTTTGTATAGTAACTGCTAACTATGACATACTCGTTATCCTGTTAACCCTTTTTTAATTGTCCTTGATTTTATTTGTTCGGTTTCAGACACCCTTCACACTGGGGTAAACTTTGCTTTTTATCTACACCGGATGGTGAGAATTGTGGGCTTGTGAAGAATCTGGCTGCAACTGGGCTTGTCAGCTGTAACCTCGTAGAGGAAGATCGTGAAAGACTGCTTAAGAAGATGGTTAACTGTGGAATGGAGACACTAGTAGATGATACTTGTAGCTCATTGACTGGGAAAGCTAAAGTGCTCATGGATGGTGAGTGGGTTGGAATATGTGGCAATTCCTCAACATTCGTTGAAGAGCTAAGAAGACAGCGGCGCAGGAACCAGTTGTTAAACCAGGTACTCTCCCGACACATTCGGTCTTTTCAGTAGAAGTTAAATATGGAGTATCTTATAGTTCGAATACGTCATATGCTCTTTCTCCTGATATTACTAATTTTGCTGTCTCGTTCTCTCACTTACTTTGTGATGTAGTTTGTTTCATTTTGTTATCACATATATCCTTATAATTGTTCCTATGTCTGCCTCACTTTCTCTCACCCATTTTTATCTGTCCTTGGTTTTGTCTCGGCCATTTTTTTTTACTCGTTTAGCCTCATTTTTCCGAGTTATACTCGTGTGACCAGTGGACCCGTCTGTATATGCTTGCGTATAAAGCCGATAGACAGATGGGTTATGGATGAGACAGAGGGAGTCATCGGTATTATAAATCAATATCCCTTTAGATTTGTGAGTCTTGCTCGTAATTTTGTTTTAGCTTTTTATGTGTTGTTTATATTTTAAAATTTGCATGCACTTTTTAGCTTGTCTAAACTAGTTATTTAAACCTGTTTGAGGTTCATCTTGTAGCCCAGTCACTTGTGCTAGCTAACTAGTAATGCTTGTTTGGGTGAAACTTTAGCCACATCTTTGCTTTCTTGCTATGTTTTAAATACATTGACATGTGAATTTCGCCTTCTAATGTTCAGTATCTGGTACAAGGAATTCACTTTTTTATTTATTTTACTTGTTAAGGTTGAAATCAAACAAGACGTACAAAATACAGAAGTACGCATATTTTGTGATGCTGGAAGAATTCTTCGACCCCTTTTAGTTGTTGAAAATCTAAGGAAGATAAAGTTACTGAAAGGGGATGATTATTCTTTTCAAACCCTTCTGGACAAGGGAATACTTGAATTAATCGGGGTTGAGGAGGAAGAGGACTGTTGCACTGCATGGGAGATCAAGTATCTCTTCATGGGTGATAAAGGAAAGGGCCTTGAGAAGTACACTCACTGTGAGCTTGACATGTCATTTTTATTGGGTGTAAGCTGTGGAATTATTCCATTTGCTAACCATGATCATGCTCGAAGGGTTCTTTACCAATCCGAGAAACATTCTGGACAAGCTATCGGATATGCTTCCACCAACCCTAATATCAGAATAGACACCTTGTCCCACCAAATGTATTATCCTCAGAGGCCTCTTTTCCGGTCAGTGATTGCGGACGCTCTCGGAAAACCCGATCACACATTGGGCAGAAACCAGAGACTACCAAAATCTGAATTTTTTAATGGGCAAAATGCTATTGTGGCCGTAAATGTGCACCTTGGGTATAACCAAGAAGATTCCATTGTCATGAATCGGGCTTCATTGGAGCGAGGCATGTTTAGAACCGAACATATAAGGAGTTACAAGGCTGAAGTAGATGATAAAGACTCACTTGAAAATAGGCGGAAATTTGATGATGCTATTAGTTTTGGAAAAATACAAAGCAAATTGGGACGAGTTGATAGTCTCGATGATGATGGGTTTCCTCATATTGGAGCAAACCTTCAAAGTGGAGATATTATCATTGGGAGGTGTTCAGAGTCGGGGACTGACCACAGCATCAAGCTGAAGCATACTGAAAAAGGAATGGTTCAGAAAGTAGTACTTTCAGCTAATGATGATGGGAAGAATTTTGCTGTTGTTTCTCTCAGACAGGTATAGTAACCTACTAACCCATGATTAAATGTTAAATTAGCTACCAGTTACACTGATTCAGTCATTCAGACATATACATTGTGGTCTTACACTCTTACTGTGCCACTGGGTACAGTCTAGTCAATTCAGAGTCTTCCACACTTTGATTTGATATACATTTAAGTAGAACACTAAAACTTGACCTGCGCTGTAAATCAATATCAGTTAGACCCAACCCAAATTGCGCTACACTATAGTGCCCATCCCAAAATTTGGAACATAAACCTTAATTTCTATGACCCGAAATAACTTGAACTCAGACTAAGTCGCACCCGAACTGACCCTATGACAGTGCACCCGGAGCGACAGACCTGCAACAACCTATCCAAATGACCCATTTGCACGGTCTGCTTATAAGCTTGAAAACGTGCTTCTCTTTTGATACATGGCACTTGTGCAAACTTGAATTTCTTTGTGGGACTTGATCAATGAATCTTCTACCAATTGGCTTTTTTTGCAGGTTCGTTCACCATGTCTTGGGGACAAGTTCTCTAGTATGCATGGTCAGAAGGGTGTGCTCGGATACTTGGAGTCGCAAGAGAACTTTCCTTTCACAAAACAAGGCATAGTTCCAGATATCGTAATCAATCCTCATGCATTCCCCTCGAGGCAAACTCCTGCCCAGTTACTAGAGGCTGCCCTTGGAAAAGGCATTGCGTGTGGTGGTACTTTGAGATATGCTACCCCATTCTCCACCCCCTCTGTTGAATCCATCACAGAGCAACTTCATAGGTCGGTATCCCATTTAAGACTTAAAGGAAACCTTGTTGTGTTTTGTCTTTGTTGTTTATGTTTTCCCATTTAAGACTTATTCTTTTAGTATAAGGGGGATTGGTATACGTTCACTTTTGGTTCGGATTCTTTTCAAGTACATGGTGGTGAGATGAAAGAGGGCAAAAGAGTCTTTTGTTACAGAAAAACTTACCTACGGTGGAAATGTATATGAATGGCTAAGATGGATAAATAAACGACGACAAACAAATGAGTTATCTTCGTATTTTCATCTTTGGCCGTTCTGAAGCAAATTCGAATTTTCATTTTTGTTTTGCCTCTTGGACCTTTTATTTCTGCTCTAATCTTCTAAGATTTTCTCCTTTTATTTTCGTGCCCTTACTTTTGTCTTTGTTTTGTTTCATCCGAAATCACAAAAACATTCCGTATGGCTAAACATTAGAGCTGACCCCAACTATTATTGGGACTAATGTGGTCAGTCACTTAACTGTTGGGTTGCAGGGCTGGATTCTGCCGATGGGGGAGTGAAAGAGTATATAATGGTAGGACCGGAGAGATGGTCCGTTCCCTGATATTCATGGGTCCCACTTTCTACCAAAGGCTAATTCACATGGCTGAGGACAAAGTCAAGTTCCGCAACACTGGCCCTGTTCACCCACTCACCCGACAACCGGTAGCAGATAGGAAACGGTTTGGTGGAATCAAATTTGGGGAAATGGAGCGTGACTGTCTTATCGCTCATGGTGCTTCTGCCAATCTACACGAGCGTCTCTTCACGCTTAGCGATCATTCCCAGATGCACGTGTGCCGCAAATGCAAGAACATGGCCAACGTCATCCAAAGATCCGTAGCGGGTGGCAAAAAGATCCGAGGACCTTACTGCAGGTTCTGTGAATCTATTGATGAAATAGTCAAAGTCAATGTGCCTTATGGAGCCAAGCTGTTATCTCAGGAACTCTTCAGTATGGGCATCTCGCTTCAGTTCGAGACCCAACCTTGTTGATTCAAGACGGCTCGTGGGTCTAATCATTTTGTATATTAACTGGGCATGTTGTGAACTTAATTGCCAGTAATTTAGTCTGACTAACGTCGGCGATGTTAATCCGTTGCTTCGGCAAGAATGAATTTCTGGATCAAATCATGAAAAATGTTTGTTCTCCATGAAAGCATTTTTAAAATAATGCTCAAAAAATAAGTATTTGTTTTAGGTCGAGTTTTTGGTTCGCGTATCACGTTGGTCAGCGATGTTAATCTGTTGTGTATCTATCTTAGCTAATGCATGGTTGGCTATTGCGTCCCTGATGGCCTTGGCTTTTGAAAATCTAACACATCATATATAATAGGATTATTTAATGGGTATACTCCAAATTATTAGGTTGCTTATCAAAATACTCTAAACTCTAATTTAACTACCAATATACCCAACTTTAACCTTCATTCACTTTCATTATAACAGGTGAAAAGGCTACCGGGTGAACAAGTTGCTTTCCCTGTTTAACCCTTCTCTTCATTCTCAAAAACACCATTGACATTCTGCAATTCTCGTCTCATCTGGACAAAGTAATTAATCCCAAAACTGAACAGAGTAAAAATACCCAAATAACTTTAATTGTTCTACACTTGAAATAATTCCTTCACAAGGATTACCATTTTAATTAAACTTTACAAAAAAAGGAATCTTTCACCTCTATTGAACAAAAATTTCAATGCCAACATCACCAACTTTTCAGGATAAAACTGCCACTAATTGTTCAAAAACCCATAAAAAATCCTCCATTTAAGTAATTTGTGAATGAAAAAGTGATTGAATGAAATAGGTATTGTTCATAAATGGATTGAAATAAAAAGTGTGGTTTATTTAGGGTATGGGACCCGTGGGTTTGTGTGGAAAAAACTAAGATTTACAAGTTTAGGTGAAAAAGACTAGTTCTTTTAATAGACAAATATAATCAGGTGGTGTGAAAATTGAGGGTAGGTAATAACAAGTGAGAGAGGAAGATGACTTAGATGAGGGGAAGCGGTTTAAAAAAAATTGCAGGTTCAAGTTGCAGGGAAGAGGAGGAAGATGAAGATAGATTAAAGAAAGGTGGGATATGTGCTTTCTTACCTGTTGCTATAGGTTACCGGTGAGCAATTCTATTAAAATAAAAAGGAGATTAAAGTTGGGTATAATGGTAGTTAAAATAAAAGTTGGAGTATTTTGAGAAGTAGTTCAATAGTTTGGAGTATTCTCGTTAAATAATCCTATATAATATGGGCATCAGAATTCACTCATACGAGGAATAAATTAGGACTTGAGTTGGTCTAACATTTTATATTGCCATTTGTTTATTTCAAAATGAATTGGTATGATCATAATCTTATAGATATAAATAAACTAAACCATTTGTTTGAGGATAAAGAAAAGTATTGCACTAAGTGAGTGTTAAATTGTGACGTAGACACTATTTTGATACACAAATTCTCATTTGTGACGGGACGACCCGTCGCAAGCTTGCGACGGGTCAAACTCTCCTCACAAAGTGCAAGTGGGGAGGCAAGTGGGGACAAATGAATCCCCTCCACTTGCACTCCCACTTGTTCTTTGTGAGGAGGGCTTAACCCGTCACAAGCTTGCAACGGGTCGCCCCGTCGCAAGTAAGACTTTGTGATTTTGATAAATATTTTCAAAAACTTAACATTACTTTAGAAAATCGTTTAAAAATTGATTGGTCTTTGGTTCCATTACTTTTGTGCACTTTTGTAAGGAAATGGAACCTATAGGAACAATAAAGACGGGTCAGGTTGCCTTAAGTGAGAGGGCAAGTGGGTTCCCACAAACCACTTGTCCTCCCACTTGCCTCTTTATGAGTAGCAACTTGACCCGTATTCATTGAAAACGAATATGTTCGTTTTCAACGAGACTTGTTGTTCTATAATGTAAATATGTACTTATTTTATTGTATCTCATTGTCTTTCCTACTTGGTATTAGAGTATGCATTTTTTTGTACATAATATTATACCAGTAATTTTTAATTACCTATTATCTCATTATGCATTTATTTTACACCTATTTTACACCTTTTAATTACCCCTACGTGATACGCCCAATGTCTATCAATCAAATATAAATAACATTACAACAATTTGATGTAACATCGTCATATAAGAAAGCTACTTGGCCCTTATGATTAAAGCGCCCACCCAAATTGCCAAAATCTCATTATTCGTCTTAAAATTTAAGATATGTCAAGTAGTTGGAGTAAAACAAAAGCATGATACATATAAAAAATTAACATATTTTTCTTATTTACACAAATGGAATATAATTAACCCAATTTAATGTTAAAAGGGTTACATTTGAGATTAACTCACCTGTCCATAAAGATGCTATTGTGTTAGTAGTAGTGTTATTCAAAGTATATGCTCCAATATTTACGACATTTTCCGGCGCATACGAGGAGGAAAAACGTGCTTCACCATTTCATTCCTCGACACTTTCAAAAGTCGAATTAGCTTTACAAATTGCAGTTTTCACAATTAAAGATTTAGGAAAAATAATCAAATATATTCCCACCCTTTTGCTGCTTATTTTTGTGTTGATATTACAGGTATACAAAATTTTCATATTACTCTCGATTTTCTTGTACTTGTATCTGCTAATCCTTAATATTTAGATAATCAGATACTTTAATTCTGCTCGTTTTTACAAACCCAATTGAAGAAACATGAGGGTAGTTAGGTTGTTTAGTCATTCAATTGCTGTGATACTTGTGTTTGTGTCCTTTTGCTGTATGATTGTGTTGATTATGTCAATGTTCAAATTACCTGAAATACCAACTGGGTACACTCAAATACATTCTCAACACTCTTCGGTATTCAAGGGAATTAATTCAATTGATGAAAATTTGGGCAAATTTGGGGGAATGATGGTTAACATGTTACCTAATGATCTTGCATTTACAGTGTTTGTGCCCTCTGAATTGGCCTTTGAAAGGGATTTGAGGTTAAGGGTTAATCATAGTCTTGCGCCTGACGAATGGAATAACACGTATGCAACTGTTTCTCTTGTACTAGGTTTTTCGGTTGTGCCTCGAAAGATTTATGCAGATTTAGTGGGTTTTGGAAAGGAGGTGTCTTTTGATTCAATATCGGGATTCAGGTTACATATATCTAAGGATTCGGATGGGTCATTGATTGTTAACGGGGTTCCATCAGTGCGAGTTGATATTCAGAAAGACGAGATGGTTGTACATGTGATTGATGGAGTTATTATGGATGCTCAATTTGAGCAATCAGTTGAGCATGGTTAATCTGAATGACAGTGAAAACTGGTTTCGATGTGCTGTTATTTTAGAAACTTGTTCATATATTTTCCATGCCTGACTGTCTTCTAGAGTTTCATCGACTGGAATTGAGTGTTGTGCAATGCTGGACATATTTCGGCTAGTTCATCACGTTCTTGATGTGCTTGAGGAGTGGAATGTTGAAGATGAAAGACTTGTAGTAGACACTTTTGGTGCACTTTATAGATTGGTTATATATTCAAAGTTGAAAGGGCATATGAGACCCCTTTAAAAATGAAAATTCATGACAATACTTGCATGCGTATTGCGGATGCCTTTGATGCTATACTTCGTATATGGAGTAGTACTTACCAATTACTCGTATTTCATAGTTGGGTTAATGACTCATACTCGGTGAAGTTGGCTTATAGGACGTTAATGGGTGATATGTGGACGACACGAAACAGTCTCGATAGGGCAAAGGAAGATGGGTTTGGAATAGGATATGCTCAAGTCTCGGCACGAGTGAAGGTTTTTTTTGGCAGTTTTGTAATGATGTGATAGCCACTAGACAGAACTTGGCTGCCGCTAGACTCAAAATGCCCAATTTGCTCCAACGAGCTGGAGACTTGTCTTTATTCATTAGGGGTTGTGAGTGGGTGGAAGGGGTATGGGATGGTTTGGGGTTGGAGGTGAAATCATAAATGTGGTTGAGCGGATGAGGGAATGGGTGGAAGATGTGTGGAGGGAGTTGAAAGAATGGGAGCTGAGAGTTATTTATGTTGGGATGTTGGGCAATATGAGACTGAAATAAGGCGATCTTTGACAATAAGCAGGTGAGGGTAGAGAACGTGGTTAGGCGCGCGGATGAACTGGTGAGGGGGATGCGGAAGGATGCAAAGCCTGAGGGGGTTGGTGTGGGTGGAAGTGTGGTGGTTGTCGGATGGAAAAAAGTGAGGGAAGGTGTGATAAAGTTAAATGTAGACGCACGGGTAGCGGTTGTGTATGGATTGGGGTGGTTTGCGGGGATAGTGAGGGAACGATAAGGTAGGGTTTGTGGAAAAAAGAATGGGAGAGATCTATCCAAGGATTGTTGAAGCTAAGCGGTGCTAGAAGGGCTGCTTGAAGCGAGGAGGGGACATGTTGAGGTCAACGTAGAAAGTGATTGTAAGACGATGATTAAACTGTTGCAGGAGAGGAAGCAAGGCCGCAGCGATTCCCACCTAGTGTTAGATGAAATTCATTTGATTTTCAATGTAGTTTGGTCTTTTGTTGGTACAGTGTGCATCAGTAGACGTATTTGGTTTGCAAGTTTTGTCATCATATTGTAGACCTTGCTATAGCGGATTTGAATGATATGAATTGATCCCGCTATAGGTTTTTCTCAAAAACAAAAGAAAAATCTGAAATTGGTACTGTAGGCTTCCCGGTTAATCTTCTTTTCGATGGTTAGCTATAATGGAGTATATTAACTTTACTCAACTCCCACTCGTGACTTTTATGAGCATGATCTTATATTTTGTGCCTTATTTTCATTATTTTTTCCTGGATATTCAGTTAATACGGTAAAAGGTAGCTCTAAATCACATGAATGTGAAACATGAATGAAATTGATATCATAGAACAAGAGCTTCCGACTTTAAAGTTTAATGGCACAAACAAATGTTGATGCAGATTTTAGTACATAGATCATCTTCTCAATGGCCTTCTCAGGCTAGAGAAAGCGAACGAGCCAACTTTGGAGCACAAAAGCAAATTTCCATTAGGAAAAGCTAATATTTCTAGGAGTTAAATACTGACAAAACTTTCGCCTTAATTCTCAAACAAGTCATGAATTTGAATCCCCTGAATCCCTTAACGATCTTCTAATGCCTGCCCAAGATACTGCAATTAGCTTGCTGCAGCCGGTACAACAACCGGTTTAGAGTCTTCTGCCTTCTCATGTTCCTTGTTAAGCATCTGAATTGTCGACAGTCAAAACATTCACAACAATCAGTGTCGCTACACAGCACAATCTCATGTGAATAAACTACACCAAAGTTTCTAATTTCTAAACATTTGTGAGCTGTCTGAAAAGGTTATTTTGTCCTTGCGAATACTCTCTATAAACCCATGACCAATTCATGAACATGTAGTAGATATCTTGATTTTTTTTCTTCGCAAGCTACAATAAATTTGGCGCCCAACTGTCTATTAGTAACATAGGCCAAAATACTTCTGAGGACAAAGATTTCAATACGATACTTTCAATTGTGAGCCTTAAGATGAGAGAAAAATATTCGAACAATAAACAAGGAGCATGGGTAGAGAATCTGGTTAAGCCCTTCGGCATCATGGTCCAAGCAGATACAAACCATAGTACTACTACTTGGTCAATATAAACACAATAATATCCTGATAAGAATAGTCACTCCAAAACTCAAAAAGTGAGTCCTCTATACAATCTTAAGTTCTTAACCAAATACTCGAAACAACTAAGGCAATCTTTTGCATCTCACTCTAAACTTCAGGACAGGAACTTACCTTGTTGTTAATCAAGTTGTGAAGAGCAATCACACTACGGATGAGAGAAGAAAGATAGATAACCAGCATCATGTCATTTGTTTTTACTGCAAAAAGAAAAACCCGGCTAAAGATCAACGAAGGAATGAACACGAGCACAAAATAACAAAGTGAACTTTTGTGAGAAGTAAATTCCAATCAACACAATGAACATCTATATACCAGCAAAAGCCTTAATTAACTCTGGAACACTTAGATTAGGGAGAAGGTTGAACACATCCTGCAAGAAATCCCACAAACAAATAAGGTATAGGGTTTACAGTAATATCAAATCAAACAAAGAAAGAAGTGCTCATGAATAAGATTAGAGAAACTTCAAAGTCCCAAATATCATGATACAGGCAATCAACATTGAAGACCATCAACCAAGGCTTTCATGAAACGAGAGGGATATATTTAAATATTACGATGTAATATATGTGTTCTCTAAAAAGGAAAAAAGCTTTTTTTCCCCTGGAAGTGAACTAATTGTCAAGTAAAACTTCAGACTAGTGTAATGTGAAATCTAATTCGGACTTGCCTACTTTTTTCAGTATTGCTAAATTGTTTTAGTTGACAAGTCCCAAGGGAAACTAAATACAGCCATTGATACAGGAATCCTACTCCCTATTATTCTTAGTTATTGAAACAAAGACACAACACCGACCATAATCTCGATTGAACTCACAAGGGGTTATGCTAAAAATAAAAGGTAAACCTATTCTATGGCGTTTCAAGATTAGGAACATCACAAATTCTTAAGCTATAAAGTTAGTGTTTTGACTTTTAGGGCACTGGTTAATCTTATTGTTTACTAGATGATAAACCAGCATGAACTTTAGACAGAAGCAAGAACCATAATTGATGAAACTACTTCTACAGTTTTCAGCACATTTAAGTATGACCAAAACATGACATGTTTCTTTGTTTTAAATAAATTGGAAGTGAGAGCTGTCATATGGTCACAATGCAAAATGCCACCAGGAAGAAAGCTCTAGCATACCCTAAATAATCGAACAATGGATGACAAACCTGCAAATGGTATAGTATTTCATGGTTAAGAGGGAGCTTTCCATCAATAACAAGATCTAAATAACCACGAATCTCCCGTAGACGTGCATCTAGTCCCTTGAGAGCTGCAAGTTTCCCAGTCACCTGTACATTGCATACAGAATGAGAATTCTGCCCAATCAAAATTTGAAAGCATCATAAACTAGAAAAGCATAGAAGAATTGCCTCTGTTGCCAGAGTGCTGATAGTTGTGTCCTTCACATCTCTGAGTAAGTGCTCCACTCCTGCAAGAGTAGAACAAGTCTCGAAGTTAAACGAGAAGTCAAGAGCTTCCGGGTCATCAAATGACAAGCATGCCCTTTCACCATTATAAGAACTAAGAACTACGGAATGGGCAAAAAACTAGTCTCTCCATTTCATTATGATCTTCTTGTTACTTTTGGGCATAGTATTTTGGGGAAGAGGAACACGTGGTTCTTATTTAAGAAGGGTGTGTGGGGTAAGACATGGGGTAATTTTAGCCACATATTATGGGTCAAAAAGGAAAGAAAAAGATTATAGAGAAAAAGTAAAAAAAACAAAAATGGAAAGGAAGAAAATCTTAATGAATTGGAGGAAGTACAAATGACATCGCTCACTGAGAAAGAAAAATGTCATATAGCAACCATACCAATTTCCTCCACTTCATGTGCAGCGATTTCTGAAACAACATGTGCAAAGACCTTCTGGCTCTTTTGTGTTGCATTCTGTGAGCAAAGATGTAATACATGGAACAAATTATATTTTAAAAAAAAATGATCCACTGGACCCCGCCTGAATCCAGAAAGAAAAAAAATAGACTCGGCCATATTTGACATAAGGCTAGCTTATGGTCAACTGATAACAGACTTGTTTAAATTTAAAGCTTAATGTCAATTGTAAGGTAAAGAAACTACTCTGACATTAGAAATGAAAAACTTTCCATCTATATACCTCTTTGACTTCCTCAATAGCATAATATGCTTTTGTAGGTATTCCAAGCTCTTCTGGTTGAACATCAATTATAACCAACACTGGATTTGGAACGTAGCTGCCAAACCGCAAACAGATGTAAGGCAAGGGAAACAATTATATACCAGCAAAATAAGCTAACAGTAAAACATGTCCAGAGTCAAAGCAGTGTGCTCCCTAAAAAAAGTATTCAAAATAATGTTTCATCATTTGGTTCATTAATGATGTGAGACAAAACAAGAACCAACTAAACAGCAAAAACATCAAAGAAGAATACTAAGCGTAGTAAACATTTGAGGTGTCGGTTGGACTATTGGAGAGGCTACTACTCTTCTACTCTCCACACAGCTAACTCAGCTAGTTATCTAGTGACATGCAGCCAATACAAATTTTCTATACCACATTCTCAGGTCTCAATCAGATACCGCATTCTCAGGTCTCAATCAGATACCGCATTCTCAGGTCTCAATCAGAGTTCATTAGTTAATCACACTCTTTTAGCATGTAAAGTTAAGTTTGCTAGAGATTCTTTCAACGGGAGGAGAAATATCTAGGATTCACTAATGACAAACCATAATTATATGTTCAATCTATGTGTCAATATAATGTTACTTAATGCAACCATCTTAACAGAAGATGTCCGGTTACTAGAATTCATATTTTAGGGTATCGTTTGTGGATACCCACTTACAACATTAAAAGAGATGGGACAGAAAATAAGTTATTTACAGGATTAGAAGACTGAGCACAGCAACACCCAGAAAGCATCAAGCCAACCTCATTACATATTTACATACTCAGACTCTCAAGTGAGGAAAGGTATCTTACTCATTAAATAATCGGTGGATATCCAAGTCGTTCTCCCGCAGCTTGGGACCCGTGCTATACCACCCGACCACATGCTCCTTAGCTGAATTAAGAAGAGCATCACATCATGATATCATCTTAATTCTTACATAAATATCATCACTCATAAGTCATTACCAATGTATTTATAACATTTTGTAGTTTAATTAAGACTAACCATTTATTCTCCTGAACATGGAAAACATAGACTCATGGTAGTTGTGATCAAGGAACCATATGCTCAAGTCCTTGTCATCTTCCTCAAATGGTACTGTAATGTTGAGATTCAGAATTTTCATCAGCAAACAAAAAAATTATCAACATGCATTATAACTCAAGTTTAAAAAAAAAATAAGAAATGAAACATGAAAAGAGCCACTAATACATTAAGCATAAAACATAAAAATAAAGATAATGAGTGAGCAAATATATTCACAACTTCGCCCTCTCCGGTGTTCAAAGCAATATAACAATATTATGATGCCTGAAACATTATACAGAAACTCATACCAATCACACAGGTTCAGCAAAAGTTTTTCCAAAGGCAATATTGCAAAAACAATTTAGTCAAGCCTCATGAAGATGTAAATAAAAGTGTGGAAAATATCCTTCGATGCATACTTTCTGAAAGGCGCTTTTTGACTTCACTGAACCTAAAAGATAGGGAAGACTCGGTAAATTTTGATTCAGGCTCCCACCTAAACAAAAATCTGCCCGTGACTGTCTTAAGACACTCGCTGCCAACCCTAATCCCGGATAAAGGAGCAGAGTTGCAGTAGGTTTGTGGCAGCAAGTATATAAACTCTCGTCACACTTATGGACATGAATCGGAATTTGAAAATCTTTCGACGACCCCAAATCATTTTTGGATTAAGTGTGTTGTTGTTGCTGCTAAAACTAATCACTACGTTTGTTCCCGCAAAGTCAACTAATCTGTTATGGATGGCAATATATCCACGTATCTTATTTTTTTCCCTAATAATTGCTGCAGGCATCTAAAATCATATCAAACCTATGGATACCAATTCGTGATGCCTCAAACCCCGACATAAACGCTATACCTAAACCTCAAAACCAGTCACCTCCAACAAAGAACCAAACAATATGTCTACAAATACCAACAATCGCAAATAATAAATTACAAGGTATGCCTTCCCTGTACACTTGATTTCACAAAAGCATTATCGCAAAGGGTAAAACTGAAGTGTAGCTCCACCAAAATAGTACTTCCCCCGTACTACCTAAAATCCAATTCACGATACCCTCTAACAGACTGTCTACAATTGCAAACCCTAATTCTACAATTGCAATTCTATAGCGAATCCAGTAACTTAGAGTAATAGCCAGTAAGTATGAGCTAATTCTACAATTGCAAACCCTAACATCTAACAGATCTTCAACAGATTAAAAAACCCCTGATACGAAAACATAGAACTCATTCGGAAACCCTAATTTCAAAATGCAAAAAGATTAAAACTTTAGAAATGAATGAAAATAGGAAAGAGAAAAGGAGCACCGGCATAGCTGTTAGTGATATCGACGGTGCCTTTGAAAGAGCTACCAAGCAAAACACCAACGACGCGCTTCTTGGTGTCACGCGCGACACGGTTGTAGTGATCTACAATGCTCAGTAATACAAGTGGATGTACAACCACCTTCTCTATGGGTTTACTTGATATTTGCTGCGTTTTTATCACATCCATTTTTCCAGATTATTATGATTTCTTATCGCTTTCTTCAAATTTATCGCCTTTCTCAAACCAACCTTCTGGGTTTCTTAATTTCTTGTTAGACAATCTTCTTCTTTTTTGCTTTCTCTACTACGGAATCCGGACTTCCGGAGTGTACTTTAATCGGTTTAGGAGAACCGATTTCCGGCCCGTTTGAATCTTTAGCAAATTATGTTTAGCACTTTCCGGCCCACTACATCCCACATGATTGACCCTTGATTTTTTTTAAATCGACAAAATTGAAGGGTCCTGATTTTTACAGTACACATTTTACTCAACTTAGTACACTGTTGACAATTATATCCCTTTCATTTCTCACCTCATTTTCTCTCTCTAAACTCTTTATCATGTTTTAATATATGTATTACAAGAGAAAAATTAACATAGTAAAATTTAGAAAACCGCGAAAGTTTTAATTTGAGTGATTAGGCCCCATAACTTACAAAATAAGTGAAATTAAGCCCCTTATCCAAATTCTCACGAAAAATTCAATTTATCATATCATAAAAATAAATTTGGTTATGCTTTTATGAAAAAAAAATTAAAAAGTTTAAAGTAATTAATTAAGCCTGAAAAAAGGTTCGCATTAATTAGAAAAAATAAAATCAAAATTATTTTATGATAATCACAATATATTTTTTTTATGTATAAAATATATGGAGTATATATATTTCAATTTTTACTTATTTAAAAAATATAAGAATTACAAAAAAAAATTTAAGGTAATGTTAAAATTCGAAATAGATTTTCGTGACATCAGATACAAAAAATATAAAAAGGATATGCAAAATATAATAGCAAAGTAAAACCATTGTGCAAAACTATTTAATTTTTCGTCATTTCGTCATATTTCACGTACAATATTGTCAATTGTTTTTTTTTAAGATGATTTTTTTTTAAATAAAAAACATATTGAATTCAATTTTTGTTTTATTTATTTATGAGATAATGAATAATGAATATCTCGCGAGATTTTATCAAGGGGCTTAATTTCACCTTTTACATAACTTAAGGGGCGTATTTATTACATTTCAAACTTAAAGGGGTGAATTTCACAATCTATCAAAGTAAAGGAGTTCGATTACCACTTTCGCGTTTATAAAACTAATGCAAATGAAAAAAAATCCATGATGATTGCGTAAAAATATAGAGAAAAAAAACAAATGAATTGGAATACAATACATTGACATAAAAATCAATGTTGTACTAAACAAAACTATACGATACAAATTACATTGAAAAAAAAAACACTATACAGTACAACTGTATTGGAAAAAAAAAAGGCACAGTAAACAAACAATATACAGTACAATACTACCCATCGCCGACCTTCGTCGGCCGTCCCTTCGCCGGCAGCCCCTTTGCCGGTCGTCCCTTTGTCGGCCGTCCGACCACAACACCGACCATCCCTTCTTTGTCACCGCCATGAATAAATAAAACCCTTAGCAATTTAATAATTTAGACATAAAACCGTAATTAAAAAGAAATAAAGAAATTAAAATATAATAAAGAGTCAGTTTTATTAATATAAGATTAGCGTATTAAATATTTGTTCGTCATTTGAATAATCGTCCATACTTGAAGATAACTTTTATGCAGTTTGAAGAGGGTTAATGTGTAGAGAGAAGGTAGAAAGGAGGCAAAGGGAACTAGGTTTGATATGTTTTTTTTTGAAGGGTAACAAATGGAAAGTTTGGTGTAAAAAGTACTAAAATGAGTAAAAAACGTACTACGAAAATAAACTCCGAAATTTAAAGGATATCCTACGGTGTATCCCTGAAATTTTCGTTTTTCTACGTTGTATCTTTTTTTTTTTTTTTTTATAATCTACATTGCCCTTAAACTTTTTACTTATTTCTCCATAATGATTTCTTTCAAGTCTGCATCAACTTTATTACTATCAAACAACCGTACTTTGACTTAATTTTGACTCACTAATATCTTATCATCATTCTTATAAGATGTATCACAAATCACTTCTAATAAGCACAAACTAACATTAAAAACCTTCGTTTTGAAACAGGAAATGATAATGCACATATAATGAATTGTTAGTCAGATTCATATACTGTTTGGTGGATTATTGAGTAATACGGGGAACTAATAAATAATTTAGTAGGTTGTCGAGAAATCGTACCACTAAAAACACAGTTTAATAGATCAATTAAGAAACTAACTTAATAAAGACAATCAATAAGGTCATTGTATAGACTAATGCATAGAGTTCAAGGGTACACTATGGAATTTCAAAAAAGTAGGGTTACACCATAGAAAACAAGAAAACTCGGGGGTGCACCGTAAAATTTCCCAAATTTTAATTTTAATTTAACCATGTATTTTCGTCAAACTGCACTCAGGATCGTTTGGTTCAACATAATGAAGTAAAACGGACTGGAATATCATATCGTGAAGGTATGCAGTTGTAAATCCATATTTTGTTATTTTGTTTCGTTTATTACAAAATTATGAGTTGTGATATGATGGAATTCAGTTTGATGCCTAAGGAAAAAAATGGGTATTAGATTCCAAAAGACTCGGTTGAATTTGAATCCATCAGGTTTCGAACTGCAAAACCCTTCAACCAAACATTTTAATGGATCAAATCATTCCAATTCATTTCAATAGTCTCAACCAAACACTCTAGTCCCTGTTCGGTAAAACTATTGACCTGAAACCTGAAAAAATAGGTAAAAATTAAGAGTTGATAAGGTAATTGGTTTTAATAAAATTATTGAAAACCTACTCTTGGATGATTAAGTTTGTTAAGTGTGATTTCCTTGCTTATTTAATCTCATTAAGAGACTTAATCTATTGTTGGTGGAATTGTTAAGTGTGATTTCCTTGCAATTCTATATTAACCAACAACTTGTGTTTTAAGTTAGTGAATGTGATTTCTTCCTAACTTGCTCCATAAAAAAGTGATTAATTTGTAATTAAGCATTTTTTGTGTTCATTGTGCTTGATTACCCCTATTAAATCTCTCATGCTTTATCTTCTTGTTGATTTAATCAATGTGTGTGATTTCCTTGTTGTTGACTTATATTAAGGAGATTTAGGAGGTTTCCTCCACAATAGGGTAATTTGGATAATAAGGGATTGAATTGTGTCTAGGATCGATCATTAGACGATCGAAAACCGGGTGGATTTGGTTTTATCAACTTGATTAATTTCTTCTTTTATTTGCTTACTTTCCACTCTACTTTAGTTTAATTAGTGTTTGACCCTTGCTTTCCACTCTACTTTAGTTTAATTAGTGTTGTAGTTTTGGAATATAAAAAACTAATTATAATTACACAAAGACACTAAAACTGAAATGAAAAACGAAACTAAAAACGGTGTTTAAACAACCCAATTGAACCGCGCAAGAATGCACTTTCCTTAAAGTATTTCTACCCCCTACAAACCTTTGGGTATCACGAAATATCTTTAGGATAAGACGATTACAACTTTGTCTAAGGCAAGAACAAAGATCAAATAACAATGGAGTTTTCCTTTGTTTTGTTTTGTTAAAATCTGAAAAATGAAAGTGAAAATTTTTTATTTTCACATTCTCACACATATAAAGTCCACCCTTTCCATTAGAGTCCTTGAGTCCTCTTTAGAGCCATTGGATGAGGAAGATGGATGGCTGAGATTGGTGCTTCCAAAAGGTGATTAATGACTTAATTTTCCACACTCTCTCATCCTCACTAATTAACCACTAATCTCACCCTAATTCAATATATAACATTTTCCACTCAACTCTTTCTCTCTCATCTCACATAAATATCCCTCATCCCCCTCTCTCTAAACCCCAAATAAATCAAAACCCAAATAAATCCTCCTCATCCTTCTCACTCAAAACCACCCTCCCACCACCACCCGAAACCAACACCACCGACAGCCCTCCACTGCCGGATCCACCCCGACCTACCCCTCCATCGCCGGATCTGCCACACACCACCCCACCCCACGACTACCCTCTCCTCGCCACCACTCACCCACCTACGACGACAACCACCACCCCCACAAACTCCACAACAACAACCACCACCCTCTAATGCCATGTCTGACTTTTTCCGCCTCTCCTCCCTCCACCATCGCCCCCTCTGCTGCCAGTAACCACCCACACACCCCCACCTTTCTCCTCCTTCGTCGTCCCTACCTCCTCCGGCCATCGCCTCCTCATCATGCCACTGCCTCCTCGGCTACTCCTCTTCTTCTCCTTTCTTTTTTTCTTTTTCAGATCTTTTGGTTGTTACCTCCTCCTTTGAGGTGGTTTTGTGTTGGGTGATGGTGAATCTTGTGTATGGTTTTCAGTTTTCCTTTTTCTTTTGTTCATTTTATTTATTCTTTTCAGATCTAGTCTTTTTTTTTGTTCTCATTCCTCTCTTCTTCTATTTTTTATTATTTTTTTCTTTTTATGATTTCCTTTAGTCTTTCTAGATCTGAAAAAGGGGTTTCAAGTGACAATGACTTCTATTAAAGTAATACAAATTCTCTATTAAGGTTACACATTTTATTTATTAAAGTCACATCTATCGTCTATTAAAGTTACACATTTTATTTATTAAAGTTACACATTTTATTTATTAAAGTCACATATATCATCTATTAAAGTAACACGCATTATTTATTAAAGTAACACTATTAAAGTAACACAAAATGACCTTAAAAGTTACACTTGTTGATGTCAGATATGTTTCTTTTTTTAGTTTTTACTCTTGTTTTCATATTTTTTTTTTCTAAATCTACCTTTTTTGTGAGTGTGGGTTGGTTTGTGGTGGTCGGACTACAGTTACCTCATAGAGGACTACAGTTACACTCATAAAATACTACAATTACACTCATAAAGGATTACGGTTACACTCATAGAGGACTAAAGTTACACTCATAAATTTTTAGTAAGTTACATAAATTCAACATGTAATAAATTTCAAACAATTCCACTCAAAATGACCTAAAATTACTAAAGTTACACTTTTAAAATATTAGAGTTACACTCGTAAATCATCAAAGTTACACTTGTAAAATATTAAAATTATATAAATTCAAATTTTTATATACAAAACCGTCTTAAAAATATTAAAGTTACACTCCTAAACTGTTAGAATTACACTCGTAAAATGTAAAAAATTATATAAATTTAAATTTATAAGTAATAAAGCGTCTTAAAAAAAATATTAAAGTTACACTCGAAAATCATCCAAGTTACACTCGTAAAATGTCAAAATTATATAAATTCAAATTTTTATACAAAACCGTCCTAAAAATATTAAAGTTACACTCGAAAATCAGCAAAGTTACACTCGTACAATGTTAAAATTATATTATATTCAAATTATTATAAACAAAACCGTCTTCAAAATTTAAAGTTACGCTCGAAAATATTAAAGTTACACTCGAAAAGCATCAAAGTTACACTCGTAAGGTGTTAAAATTGTTTAAATTCAAATTTTTACATACAAATCGCCTTAAAAAGTTAAAGTTATACTCTAAAACATTAGAGTTACACTAGTAAAATGTTAGAGTTACACTCGTAAAGTGTTAAAATTATATTAATTCAAATTTATAAGTATAAAACCGTCTTAAAAAATTAAAGTTACACTCGAAAATCATCAACGTTACACTCATAAGGTGTTAAAATTGTTTAAATTCAAATTTTTATATACAAACCGCCTTAAAAACTTAAAGTTACACTCTAAAACATTAGAGTTACACTCGCAAACATCAAAGTTACACTCATAAATCTCAGCAGCTCAAAAGTGCTCAAAAGTGATTAATTAAAGGCTAGAGAGAGAAAGTTAATTAATTAGTGCATAGGTAATGATTAGTGATAATTGTGATCTTTAATCTTCAATCCCATCCATCCATCTCCCCCATCCAATGGCTAGGATGAGACTCAAGGACTCTATGAAAATGGTGGACTCAAAAGAACTAAGCTGTATTTAGGTGAGTCTCTAAGTCCCTTTATTTAGAAGAGAGAGAGAGAGAGATGGGTTCAGGTAGATCCCTTTATATAGCCGAGTCCCTAAGTCATAATCTAGGCCATTAGATTTAACAAATGAAGGGTCAAGATTAAAAGAAAAAAAAAGGCTTATTATATAAAAGCTTCCAAACCCTAATCACACTCTCACAACCCATCCACTTTTTTTTTTCCAGATCTTAGTTAAGGGAGGTCGTGGTAGTGGTGGGTTAGTGTGGTGGGTAAGGATGATGAAGGGAGGTCCTTGTGGTTATTTGTTTTTTTTCTTCTTCTCTAGATTTGTGTGGTGTTGGTTGTCCAAATTTGTGTGGTGCGGTGGTGGTATCACGGTGCTGCTCCGGCAAAGTGGTTGTTGTTGTGGTGGTTGAGACTAAGATTACATAATAATAGTGTAATTTTACTCTATAAAATGACAAAAGTTACATATAATCAAATTAAAGTTACATATAATGTGACTAAAGTTACATATAATGTGACTAAAGTTACATACAATTAGACTAAAGTGACATTCTGTAAGGACTAAAGTTAGTTAAAATTGGCCAAAATAGACTACCCCCTCCTCACCACCACTGTCTCATACACTACCATTGTCTCCAACACCACCTCCGTCTCAACTACCCCCTCCTCACCTCTCAGCCACCGCTACCTACCGCCACCACCACCTCCTCTCACCACTACCAACACCATCACCAAAACCACATAAAAATAGATCTGAAAAAACTCCTCTTTATTCTACTTTTGCCGCCTCCTCTCCTCCCCTCCGGCCGCCTCATTTTCTCTCCTCCGGCCGCCTCCTCTACTCTCCTCCGGCCGCCTCCTCTCCTCTCCTCTGCTCCGGCCGCCTCTCTCTTACGCAGCAGCCACCACGGCCGCCTCTCTCTCTCTCTTTCTCTTTTTTTCAAATCTGGGTTTATTCCCAGATCTGCATAGTTGTTGACAGTGAGGTTGTTGTTGTTGTTGTTGTTGTTGTTTTCGTGGGGGTGGAGGGGTCGTGGTGGTGGTTCTGTCATGGTGGTGGTTCGGTCGGGGGTCTGGCTTGGTGGGTCTGGGTTGAGGGTGGTGTCGTGGGTGGGGGTATTGTTGTTGTTATGTGTTTTTTTTTTTCATATCTTGCGTTTTGTGTTTTTTTTTCTAGATCTGAAAAAGCTGTCAAATGTCAATGACTTCTATTAAAGTAACACAAACTCTCTATTAAAGTTACACACTTTATTTATGTTGGGTTCATATTGATGATGACATGCCAATTTAACATGTTTATAAAGTGACTATTTCTTAGGTTCCAATGCCTATCCATTTGCAATGTTGATCAAGAAAGAAGTCAAAGATCGTGTCAAGAACTCTTCATAATTGTTGTTGTCTTAGGATGTGAGTACATTTGTAGAAGTAATAGAATACATCGTTTGGCAATAATTTGCGGCAACAGTGAGCATGACTGTTGCCTCAATGTCTGGATAATAACAGTAGTACTTATGTGAACTGATCAGAGTAAGTGCAACTGTTGCTTTTGTCTGCAACCCTTGAATAAAAATCATTTTTCCTTTTAAATGTTATTTTCTTCAAAAATGTGTTTCATAAACAAATCTGAGTTGGCAAGTACTTTATCAAATTATTTGAAGGATGTTTTACTTTTTAGAATTAGGGAAAGAAATGTTTTTTGAAAAAGTTAACTTGGTTGATATCCTCCATGTTTTAACCAAAGGTCAAAGATAATTTTATAGACTTTAAGTACTATCACTCAACCTTTCCATCATTGCCTTTGGTAGCCTTACTTCCTATATGAAACATCATTTTCAGCCCACTTACTTATTTATTGACATCTACAAGTTAGGTTGATTGACTCTTCCAAAGATAATAATTTTAAAACACTCCAAGCATCCTCCTTACCTCTATAAATAGATGACATTAAATTCTCAGATTTTTTAAGACTTTCCAAAGCATCATCTTTCAATTGCAAACTTTTCTAATTGTTTTTCAAAACCTTTTTCTTTGCACAAAATTTTAAAGTCTTCAAAAGTTACAGTCCAGACAACTGTTACCACTTTAATGTATTCTTGTTACTTGAATTGTTAGATCTTATAAATTGTCCTCTTCAGTTCTTTTTTAGAACAAGTCTGAGGAACAAAGATCCTGTAACTTTTTCTGTACAAGAGTCGAGTTCTTGGACAAGTGTGTCCTTGAGCTCTTTTGCAACCGGAGTTGGTTGTTGGCCATTTTATTGTAGGGGTTTTTAAGTTGTCGGAGTAGATTTCTTATTAACAAAGAAATATAATGAAAATTGGACGTAGGCCCTTAGAGTGAAGGCCGAACCAATTTAAAATCGTGTGTTGATCTTTCCTTTTATTATTTCCGCTGCACTTTTTATTTACGTACTTTGATTAAGCATAGCAACAGTCTTCAATACTGTCAGCTACAGCTTCGCATTTCTCTGAAAGGAACTGGTAATGGTCCAACTAACTGTTACCACGATCAGAACATTTTGTTACACTTCCGCTCAACTCACTTTAATTCATAAAGACTTAGTTGAAATTTTTAAAAGGTACCTAATTCACACCCTCCCCCTCTTAGGTACTAGGAATCCATACTTTTCAATTTATTAAAGTTACGTATATCGTCTATTAAAGTTACAAACTTTATTTATTAAAGTCACATATATCGTTTATTAAAGTTACACACTTTATTTATTAAAGTCACATATATCGTCTATTAAAATAAAACACATTATTTTTATTAAAGTAACACAAAATGACCTTAAAAGTTACACTTGTTGATGTCAGATCTGTTTCTTTTTTTACTTTTTAAACTTGTTTTTAAGATTTGTTTTTTTTTTCTAGATCTACCTTTTTTGTGAGTGTGTGTTGGTTGGACTACAATTACACTCATGGAGGACTACAATTACACTCATATAGGACTACAATTACACTCATATAGGATTACAATTACACTCATAGAGGACTAAAGTTACATTCATAGAGGACTAAAGTTACATTCATAGAGGACTAAAGTTACACTCATAAAGAACTAAAGTTACACTTATAATGAATTAAAGTTACACTCATAAATTTTTAGTAAATTACATAAATTCAACATGTAATAAAGTTAAAAAAATCTCACACAAAATGACCTAAAATTACTAAAGTTGCACTCGTAAAATACTCGAAAAGCATCAAAGTTACACTCGTAAAATGTTAAAATCATATAAATTCAATTTTTTATATACAAAACCGTCTTAAAAAAATAAAGTTACACTCGAAAAGCATCAAAGTTACACATATATATTCGAATTTTATATACAAAACCACCTTAAAAATTCAAAGTTACGCTAAAAAATATTAGAATTACACTCGAAAAACATCAAAGTTACACTCATAGGTGTTAAAATTGTTCAAATTCAATTTTTTATATACAAACCGCCTTAAAAAGTTAAAGTTGCACTATAAAACATTAGAGTTACACTCATAAGCATCAAAGTTATACTCATAAATCTCAGCAGCTCAAATGTGATTAATTAAGGACTAGAGAGAGAAAGTTAATTAATTAGTGCATAGGTTATTGATTAGTGATAACTGTGTTTTTTAATCTACAATCTCAGCCTTCTATCTCCCTCATCCAATGGCTAGGATGAGGACTCAAGGACTCTATGAAAATGGTGGACTCAAAAGAACTAAGCTCTATTGTTTAATGGATAATTACATGGGATGTCTCCCAAAACTATCGTCATTGGGTTTCATATGAAACCCAACAAACAAATTGAAATGCGCGCGAAAACAGAACAAACAACCAAGACAAACACAACCCCAATCGGGGACGCAAGTTTCAAGCGACATTTGAACGAGCAACAAATATGAAACACCCAACCGCGGTCGGGGCTAGGCCACCCCGATCGAGGATGAGGCTTTCTTGGTTTAATTGCGCGAAAACACTAAGTATAATACTTAGTAAAAGCCGAGTATAAAACTCAACACAAATAACGAGTCGACATAAATATACAATAAACTCGTTATTTCCTTATCCATTATAACCATGAACTCGATATACGATTATATGAGCATACACTCCGTCTTCCCGACTCACATTATATCCATTACGAGCTCAAAACCGACTTTGACTTGAAAAACCCAAATGCACTTAAACACCTTGTGATCAAAATCACTAACAATTAGTATGTAATTTGACCGCTTTTAATAGCGACGTTTTAGGCAAGTCAAATTTTGGGGTCGTTGCCGGGGAAGGTAACGATTTTGCTAGTGTTTTTATCTGTCTTGTTAGCGTAGTTGTGTTATTCTATTTACACATGTGTTTCTAGTGTTTTGTGCGCCTGTTAGTGTAGTTAGTTTTTGTAAATATTAGGATTTCTTTAGTTATTCTTTAATTTTTTTTTACTTGTTTGATTAATGTCTAATCTCTACTTCTTATAACATGAGGATGAATTATTTTGATAGACTTGAGCAATTTGTCTTGAAATGCAATTATTCTTATGAAGAGTGGGAGCTTTGTCATCTTGTTTACAATGGGTTAAATGTTGAAAATGTGTCTAATGTGGATTTTTTGAGTGATGGAAGCTTCTATGACCCAAGTTATGAGGGAATATGGAAACTTTTCCAATAACTAGACCATGACACTAAAGAGTGGGAAGTTCAAAATTTTTGTCAACCTCAATTCCAAAATTGTGAGATATTGCCGACCAACGATACCCTTTCAATGGATATTGAGGACATGATTAGAGACATTGCTATCAATACTACTCTCCAAAATGACCTCACCACCATATAAAATAACCTTATCACCTTCCAAAATGCCTTTATTGAAAATTGTTGATAAGGTTAAAGTCGCGTCACCTTAATCAAAGTAAACCTAAATCACTACTAACTAATAGTCAGCGTTAAGTAAGGTATCGAATCCACAGGGAGACGGTAGTATTCTAATCTGTTAAACTAAGTTCGTCTCTATAGTAACAATTTCAAGGTTTAAAGGTGTGAATTTCTAAACTAATAGCAAATAATAACAATAAGAATAAAAGATTGAAATCAATAAGATTAAAAGTCTAGGGTCACAGGTTTACTAGGATTATTGTTCAGGGGTAAGGATGTAGTCAACTATCATGCAATAAAGTTATCTAAGGTCACAAGATCGGTCGATTCAATTATGCCCTTTAGATCTGCAATTTAACATGCAATCGCTATCATTAAACGAGTTCTATTCAATTATCATAGCCTATCTTAGTCTTAACCCGGTCGGTGTCAATCCTAATTCGCGAGACTAGTTAATTAATCCTGGCCAGTAATCAAACAACTAGAATCAAAACGATAACCATGCAATTGCAATTCAATTAATTAATCTACCCCTTCTAACAATCCTAGATCCCCTTTCAACCCCAGAAAGAAATTTAGCTACTCATAACAATATTAATAACAACGATAATAAATAAAGCAAACATGATTAACAACAATGAAAGGATGAACAAAGAATAATTAAAGAACTAGAAAGTAATTAATTGAATAACAAACACTACTACAAAAACAGGCTATGACAACGGTTAAAAACCGTTGTAATATTAAAAAGCGGACGTTGTTAAAGCCTCCGTTGTTAAAGGTTTTAACAACGGTTCCGATTTAATAAAATTACCGTTGTGAATAGTTTTAACAACGGTACAAAGTCGTTGTTATTACTAGATAACTGTTGTTAAAACGTGTGAATAATTATGGTGGAAAAGATACGAAAACGGTTCTCTTAAATAAAACCGTTGTTAAATATATGATTAGTTTTGGTGGGAAATATTATAACAACGCTATTGTTTTTTAAACCCGTTGTGAATATAGTTAATTACAACGGAGTATATTAAACAAGCTGTTGTGGAAAGCTTTAATAACAACAGGTATATCAGAGTACACCGTTGTTAAAACCTGTGAATAGTTTTGGTGGGAAATATGTAACAACGGTCTGTTTACTAAAACCGTTGTTAAAGACCGATTAGTTTTTGTTGCGGAAAGATTATAACAACGCTTTAATATTTTAAACCCGTTGTGAATATTGTTAATTACAACGGAATATAATAAAGAAGCCGTTGTGGAAAGTTTTAATAACAACAGCTATTTTAGAATACACCGTTGTTAAAGGTATGATAAGTTTTGGTGGTAAATATATTACAACGCTTTTAATGAATTTTGAAAAACCGTTGTTATTATTTTTATTATTGTTTTTGAAAAAATTGTAATTTGTTCCCCTGCCAGTGAAAATCCTGCATAAATCAGCAGCAGTAGCAGCAGCACGCATAAACCAATTTCAGAAGCAGCAAAATGATATATCTATATATAAATCAGAGCAATTCATGTACAGAGCAATTCATGTACAGCAGCAGCAAAATGTTATATACAACCAAAATGATCTCTTTCAGAGCAATTCATACTTACAACTTGCTCTAATGACTTCTACAAATTAAAGTTCCCTATCTGTTTCCAAAATAATCTAAGTTTCATTTATTCTTTCTTACCATAATGTTCAAGGAGGTATTTGCCCCACAAGTCTCTTATCTCGTCTATTGTGCTTAGTGTACTCATGGACATTTGGCGTGTTGAGTAAATACTGCGGATAAAACAAATAAAAGACATCGATCAGTAGGGTAACAACAGTATAGGCATACATAATTAGCAACATCGATCATATATATATAGCAGAAAAGATATCAGCTCTAATGAAAAAAAGTAAATAATAGCTACATTAAACTACTAACTCTTTCTGGAATGCTGATATATCTTCGCCTAATAATCTCCAACATGAAACGACAAACGTAGTATCCACATTGGATGCTATCCGGCTGTTTAGGGACCTATTATTACATAATAAACGAAGAGACGAGAAGGCAATTACCAATTAGTTTAATGCGTAATTAAAAAAGACAGATGTATATGCGTAATTAGTTTAATGCACTTAATTATTAAGGTATTGTATTTGCGCGTACGTACCCCTGTTATCGTAATAAAAGTAGGGCCATCATCAGAATATTCTGTCGGTTGATCGCCGGTTGCTCTTTTCTTCTCAAAGGCCCTTTAAAAAAGGAAAGAGGCCGAAAGTCACATAAACTTACTTAATAATAATAAATGAAACTTAATATTATGTGCCAAATTTATCAGTATTATAAACTTACTTAATAATCAACTTCTTAAAGGTCTCGGATGGTTGTCTATGCAAAGAGTCCAACCAAAATACTTTCTTCTTGGTCGGATTGATCGCTGCTAGCACCCAATGTCTCCTAGATCGAGAGACACATCATTATTAACAAGCACAACATGCATCATAACCAAACATATAAAAATGCAATTGTATTTGGAATCGTAATATTAATTATATATTACCCGACTTCATTATAAGGGGCAAAAATGAGCTTATTGTTTTTCGCCAATTCCGCAGCAATATAATTTACACGTTCTTCATACGAAAACATCCCGATATGCATAGATAAAACATTTGGGCACATGAATCCGTATTGAGCAAGTGGATTATTGGTCTCGGGGATCACAACCGAGTTCAAGTACCTACATGACGGTTTTAATTCCGATATTAAAAACACTATATCTTAGTCACAATATTAGAATATTGCATGATTTAATTTATTAAGAAACTTACTTCATCCAAATATATAGGTGTTGGACATCAATCTCGTCAAGGCCAGCCCAAATGGCTAGAATTTCCCATGACAGAATTGCTTGACGTTCTACCCCTACAATATCATCCTCGAGCGGAATAATTATTAAATGCTCGCTTGCTATGCGATCACCAGCCTCCTTATAAAGGTCCGTCATCGTCATTGTTCGTACTTTTTCCATGTAAACGTTCCCATGATATTTAGTACGGGATAGACTCCTGACCTCTTTCAGCTTGGGGAAAGGATGCGGTGTGCTACCTTTCACAACCTACATGTGGCTAACTAAATTAAGTTGCTCTTTCAAAGATGAGGCGATAGTAGAACTTAAAATATAAAGAGAGTTGATTAAATACCTCATCAAGTTGTTGTTTTGACGAGGTAGTAGAAAGATTATTGTCTATCGAGTTAGACTTACACATGTTTTTTGTTACTTACAAAACAAAAATATAACATATAAATTTCACTATTTATGAAGGTGATGAACAAAGACAAAAGGTTGGTTAAATTAGATGTATTTTTCTAACCCCGGCTACATTCTGTTGAATTTTTTGATCACGAGGCAGGAAAATGTGGATATTAGGCCACTGGACAAAACAGTTAACCGTATCTGCCAGAATTAGTAGGTCGTCACGGACTGGGACAGGCAGTTTACGGGTTTCACAGCCCTTCGCGACTACCGTAATCTCTACTTTTGCATGATTCGGCAAGAGTGGTACGCCATGAACCAAGATGGTTTCCGCTAAGTCATTGGGCTTTGGGTATATGATGAAACCCCGGGCAACACGAACCACATCCTTGGATGAAGGGCCGGTGAGCATAACTACCCGCTTGTTTTTGGCCTGAAGATTACACATTATTTACTAAATACCAAAATATAATAGATATCATAAATGATCTATATTGAGTATATAATGTAAAGTTAGTTACAAGTATTTATTGTTGGTGGGGAGGCTATTATACTTGAACATGTCCAGACCAGATTTAGCACTGACAGCATATACTAACTTCTTATATTCTACATACCTCCTTATTGTCACCCGTCTTCTCAGCCGGCTCCTCACGTTGCGTCCCCTTTTCAGAGTTATTTACCTTATAAAATTAATTAACCAATCAAAGGCATGCAATGGCTGCTGGAAAGAACAAATGCAGAGGTTCAAAATGGTTAAGTCGTATTTACCTTATCGGCTTGAGGTATCAAAACCTCAGCAGCATTAGGTACCTCACCCGTCTCCCCAAGTTGCGTCCCCTTTTCCGACTCATTTACCTAATAAAATAAACCAATCAAAGGCATGGCTGCTAGAAAGAACAAATGCAGAAAAAAAAAATCATATTTACCTTATCGGCTTGAGGTATCAAAACCTCAGCAGCATTAGGTACCTCACCCGTCTCCTCAAGTTGCGTCCCCTTTTCCGACTCATTTACCTAATAAAATAAACCAATCAAAGGCATGGCTGCTGGAAAGAACAAATGAAGAAAAAAAAATCATATTTACCTTATCGGCTTGAGGTATTAAAACCTCGACGGCAGTAGGTACCTCATCCATCTTCTCAGCCGTCTCCTCATGTATTGGCAAGGTAGTAGTGTCTGCCTCTTGACAAATCTGTTGCACTACCTCACCCTTTTTAATGACATCCTCCATCATCTTCAATTCTTCTTCGGAAGGCTTGCCTCCAGAATTCCTCTTCAGTATCACGGAGGCCAATAACTGAACCTGCACGCCCAAAATGTAGAATCAGCATTTTGTTAAAACAATAACATGTGAATTTTAAATGACAATAACAAATGGTACCATGTCAGCCTTCCCCTTGTTTTTCTTCTTCTTGTTCGAGCTTGTTGTCCCATAATATTTCGTGACTCCGACATGTAATGGGACGCCCCTCAATCGACCTGGATGCTCGGGACGGCCGATCGCTCTAGCAAGAACGTCGTCACGACCACTCGGAGTGAATTGCCCTTCCGCAACCTCCTTCAGAACATTCTCCTATAATATATTAAATAAACTTAATTTAATTTTTGTTACTAAAATAAATAGATAGTTAGACATACAAGAATTGAACAATAAAGTTATTAAAACCCCGTCTTAATAAAAATAATACTTACTATGTTGGCCAAGACTTCCTGATCATATTCGTTACATGTTCGGGATCCTTTAGGCGTGTGCCCCTCTTTATAAGTTACATGCCGATTCAAGTCGGTCACACCTTTTGACACCTACACGTTAACTCAAAAATAATATATGTATACATGTATATCAAGTCCAAGTATGATTAAAAAAATCTAATATATAGATGCTACTTACGAGATTTTCTTCTATCAATCTGTAACCGCCTCGAGAACCATAATATACCCCCCGCTTCTGTGAGATTTTAGCACGATTTCTGGCGCTAACGCTCTTCAAATCATATAAAATCGCAAGTAGATGAGACAATTAGAAAATTAGAGATACAAGTAGAGTTTTAGAAAAATGTAACCTGAAACTTTTAGAAAAATGTAACCTTAAGTAGAGTTTTACAAAAATGTAAACATATGACATGGATACTTAACCTGAAACTTTTCAGTAGCTCGTTTCGCCTTATAATTATCCCTTTGTTGCTGAGTGATGTGGGGGTACTTTGTCGGTGGGCTCTTATGCATCTGCCCCGTCTCCTTGTCCACATACAAGTGTCATTTGGCAAGGTCACACCTCCACTGCCTTAAGACTGCCGCTGCCTTACGTAATAGATACTTATCATGGCAGTCTGGAATATCGAAAGCTTCCTGCATCATCATCATATATACTAATAAGCGGCTTTATACGAACCTTTATACGGCTTCTTGCCTTATGTAATAGTAACTTATGCAAAATAAAATGGTGTTTAGCTAAAGATATTATTATACCTTTATACGTTTCAAGAGTAAGTTCTGCAATGCAGGATTTATATTCCTGAAATCATCTAAATCAATAGGCACAAACTGTTTGGTTGTAACTCCAATCCAAGTGGATAAATGGCCAGTATTTGGACCAGTAGGAACACCTTTCACACTCCATTTTATTTCCATCGGCTTTTTTGCCGCTATAGCTGCAAGGGCTGCAGGGCACTTCGAAGCACCCCTCTCACCAGGCTTATCCCCCTTATCATTGTTTTCTACTCTTTTTCGTTTTTCACCCATGATAATCCTAAGACACTAAGACCTTCAAAAGAAATGAAATAGTAACGGAACAGAGTCATGCATACAGCGATTCTAAAACCCTAAGACCTTAAAATGAATGAAATAGTAAATCAACAAATAAAGAGTCATGCAGAGATTCTAAAACTCTAAAAACTTAGAAAGGAATGAAACTAGATGATAAAGAGAACGATAAATAGAAAATGAAAACAAAAAGATGAACTTCAATCTTAAAACCCTAAAGACGAAACACAAAAATTACCTGATAAAGAAAATGAGAACAAGGTGATGATAAAGAGAACGAGCATGATGATGATCACGAGTACGAGGAGGATGATGATGATAATAAACAAAAAGATTTGTGTTGTAAACGAGGATGATTGTAAACGATGAGGATGATGATGATAATGAACGTGTGTTTAATTTACTCTATAGGATTATAAATTATTTTTTATTAAGAGAAACTAAAGGGTTTATTAAGAGAAACTATTGACAACAGTCATCCTACAATCCACCGTTGTTATAGAGTAATGACAACGGTTAAAGCACACCCGTTGTAGCAAGTAATAACACTAAGACAACGGTTTATTTAATATGACCCGTTGTTGAAAGTAATAACAACGGTGGTATACTAAAACACCGTTTTTATAGATTATGTATATTTTTTTTAATTTTTCAGATACACGTTCGCGGTATTAAAATTTGAGGCACGAAATAAATTCATTTTAAGGTCTTATAGGGTTTTATTTATTTAACTTTGCTCAAAATTTAATTTAATTTATTTTACTTTGCTCTAAATTTTATATTATAGGCGTAAGTTACGTTTAATTATTAGCTCGGATTGGGTTTGGCCTGGGAATCAATTCCGATCGGGTTAGATTCGGCGGGTTTGTAATTAATAACTTTATCGATCGGGTTAGTTATTATTATTAGTTTGGTTCGGGTCGGAGCGAGGGTCCTTTCGGCTTTCGTGTCTGTTTCGGGAATGATTATAATTGGGCGGGTCGTCGATAATTTCCGGGTCAAGCGGATGTGGTATATATATATCGAGTCTAGTGATTCTAGCTCGAATCGGGTCATTTTGTTTTTAATTAAGGACCTGGTTATTATAATCATGCATCACTAGTTAACCTGAAACTGATCGGGTGGCCAGTTACGGATCGGGCAATCCACTATCTAGAGCTAGTAGCTACGTACTTCGGGTCGATCGCTTTTGGGTCGGGGGCACGTGTCATTAACCTCGTATGTACTACTTTGCAATAATATTGATGATATATATATAATAATTAATGATGATGACTTCCGGATCATTAACCTCGTACTACTTTGCAATAATAACATATTCATCAATGCACATGCAAGTATTATATATACACGTTAATGTTTCCCAAATTAAATAATGATATATATATATATATGGGATCGATCGACTTCGTTCAAGTACGCTAAAAGGGACGGATATATTGACGATGCATATATATATATATATATATATATATATATATATATATATATGCTCAAATTAATTAAAAAGGACGGTTTATTGCTTTTTTAACACCTATATATAATATATATATTATTGTGTATGTATGTACATACGTTTTATATATCAACAAATAAATGGTTAATAATAATAGGCCATATTCCGATCAGGTTAGATTCGTAGGGTATGTACGTAACTTTACCGGGTTATTAGTTTAATTGGGTGAGGGAGCAGCGAGCGAGGGCCGTGTCCTTTCGGCTTTCGTGTCTGTTTATTCGTGTGTCTGTTCATTTAATTTAATTTAATTCGATCATTTAAATGTTAATATAAATGCTAGCGGATGAGGTTATATATATATCGAGTCGTCGGGCCGTTTTTGCATCACAAACCTGAAACTGTCCGACCCAAAATTTAATTAGCTAGTATCGGGTTATTTAATTTAATTCGATAGAAATCTTTATTTATTATCCGCGTGATGATTATTAAGTATCATTTTCGGGTCGGATCACTTTAAATTATTAAGTATCATTATTAGTATACGTGTGTTACTTCAAAATAACCCTAACCCTAAACCCTAAACCCTAAACCCTTTTTATATACTTCTATATATATATATATATATATATATATATATATATATATATAGCAGATTATCGCTATTGATCAAACATCAAAATATTGAACATCAATTCAAACACTTTAAACAACATTCTTTCTCATTGATTTCTTTAGGAATAACCTAGATTTTATATTAAAGTACATTATATTCATCCGACATCAAATAAATAAAGATTTTAAATAATCTGGAACAATTCCGGTTAAGAGTAAAAAGCTCTTCTCACAATGGCACCAACAATCCGGAACAATATTGATGATACTGATGACTTCCGGATCATTAACCTCGTATTTTGCAATAACAGATTCAATGCCTGCAAGTAAACGTCTTGCATGTGGAGATAAGGTAGGACGGGTACAGCTCAACATATCTCTTGCGGCATCCAACCTGCGAGTATAAGGCCGACGTGGGTAGCAAGAGGACGATGATGATGACGACGCTGGGTTGACAAGTCGGACTGCTTCACGCCTCTTAATCCAATAATCTCTTCGATGTTCAATGGATTCTTTAATCAATGGGTGATGATCAGCGGGAACTACGGCAAGAGCCTCCTCCTCATCTGCAATCAATTTTGTAAGGGTCGTCTCATCGTTGGGAAGGTTAACTGCTGCCATTGATGATGTTAATTTTTGGAGTAATTAATTAGGGTTATGTAATATTTAAAGGTGGGGTTTTGAGGCTGTATTTATAGAGGGGTTATGCTGCCATTGATGATGTTCAATGGATGCTTTAATCAATGCTGGTTCTGCTGTTGTTTATTCACGGGTTTGGACTGCAATATCTTTTAATTAAAAATAATAATATTGAGCAATAACAACGGGTATTGGTTAAAAACCCGTTGTTATTACTTTCCACAACGGTTTACGTGACCACAACCGTTGTGATAGAGTAATGACATCGGTTCATCATAGCCGTTGTGATAGAGAAATAACAACGGTTATTGGTAAAAAAAAAACCCGTTGTTATTACGAACCACAACGGGCCTTTGTTTATAACTGTTGTGGACAGTTACTTCATATTGCAGTAAGTGCATTGACTACATAGGAAATGTAACTTACTGCATATTCACACATTTACTCAATCAATAACGTACTGCATGCATGTGAATGAATGTATAGTCGTTTTGGGATTTGTAAATGCATGTGAATCAATGCCTTCATGTGAACCAATGCATGCATGAGAATCAATAACTCCAATAAATAACTCTCTATAAATACAGCCTCGATACAAGCAGGTTATCAACCACATACAAAATTCCCAACTCTAATCAATAACATATTTGCCAGCCTCAATACTAACATCAACAATACAAAATGTCTGAAACTTTTACTAAACCATATGCTTGCATCATGAAACAAGTGCCTTCTCATATTGAGGGTGGCTACATTGTGTGTAAAAGCTACAAAAAACTCCGTGATACGCTTATTCGAAATGGCTACTTAATCAGGAAGATGTGGCCAAATTATCATCGCAGGTACTTTACAGGGGAACTCGTTTTCGAGTTTGGGATGTCGGATGCTCATCGTGCGTCCGCATTCAAACTGGCAAGAATGTTTGACAAGGCCGGGCATGGGCGAAAAGATTTTATTGTGAGCACGGACCACCAGCCTGGGCCATATCTATGGGTGGCTTCCAAACATGACCGTCACCGTTTCCCAAATGGGGTCGACCTCGTTGAAGTGACCCAGGTAGAGCAGTGGGAAGGGTTGGCTCTGGCCGAGGCTGACCCGATTGATGCATATGCTCTAGCGGTGGCAGCTATCCGGGAGATTTACCCGGAATCAATTTAATTTGTTGTTGTTGTTTGGTTGTAGTTGTTTGGTTGTTTGGTTGTTGTTGTTTTGGCGCCATTTGTGTGTGGCGCCGTTTGAACTTATTATTTAATAATATTAATGTTGATACGTTAATTTGTTTTTTGACTTAAGTTTAGAAGTAATTAAACTAATTCAATTCAAAGCTATTCAATCGATAAAGCAAAATTAGAATTGAACGACATTCAGGAAATGACATTCAGGAAAATACATTCACAAATTTGCTAAAAAACGACATTGGTGAAAATAATAAACGACATTCAGGAAATGACATTCACAAATTCACAAATTCAAGAAATAGTTGATAAAAATAACACCTGATTAATAAGGGAGATGATGACAGAAAGATGATCGCTTTGTGATAGAGTTTTTGTGTTGCAGTACATTCGTATTGTTAGTGTTGTGTGTTTTCTATCTACAAATATTGACAACGGTTATTATAAACAAACCGTTGTGATAGAGTAATGACTACGGTTATAGTAGTCTACCCGTTGTAATTAGTAAACACTATGACAACGGTTTGTGGTTAATAACCGTTGTGATGATCAATAACAACGGGTATATTTACAACAACCATTGTTGTTGCTTACCTTTATTTTTTTTTAATTATAATTAGAGACAACAATATCCTAAGCACTATACACTGCAATAATAATCAGCAGAAACCAAAAAAGACAGCAATATCATAAGCACTATACACTACTGAATGACCAAAAGCTAAATAATTTGGGAATCTTCAACAATGACCAAAGCTAACAAAAACTAAAGATAATACACTAAATGACTACACATCTTGAACTTGCTATAAATTCAGAAAAGAATACTCACTGCAAATAAACCAAACCAAAACCATCAAATTACTTGTCTATTTTTGAAATGTCTCAAAATGTTGCTCGTCCATATCACTGTGTCCTAATGAATGCCCATGCCATTTGGACGATGTAAAATTTGTTGCCAAAAGCTTTACTCCTTTGCGGAATAAGCTTATTGAGCTGGGATACTCGGTCAGCAGAATTAAGGCACAATGGGCGCCTTGGGGATTCAAAGGGATACTACTCATTCAGTTTGGAACATCACTTGCAGATGCAGAATCAGCATAGCTTGGCAATATGTTTCAACTCAGAGGCCATGGTAAGAGCGACTGGGTTGCTCCGAATAGATCAACAGTCGAACCATACCTCTGGGTAGCCACAGACGAGGACGCCGAGCTTCTGAAGAATACCGTGGACTATTTCCACGTGCCGTATCCAACCATCTTGAATGGTCAGCAGTCGGCCAATTCAGAAATCGTCGATGCCTAAAACCAGGTTGGGGTTGTTTTCCAAGCAATGTACACCGAAAAATTTCAAGCAACGTCCTGTGTTAGATGTTGAGTGTGAAGTGTGTGTGTGTCTGTATCAGCCTATCATAATAGCAGTGTAATGGGGTTTTAGGGCCTGTATATCAGCCTATCATAATAGATGTTGACTGTCAAGTGTGTGTGTCTGTATCCGCTATGGTTGTAAGATTTCCGCTATGGTTCCTAAATGCAAATCTGTTCGAGCTAATAAAGTATCAGTGCTTTACGTTTGTTATTACTATGCCGTTCCTAAGTTATTTAAAAAAAATCAGAAAGATAGTAATTTTAAAAAAATAACAGAAACTAAAAAAAAAACAAATATATAAGCTAATACCTCACATTATTAACCACCTCAGGATCGGGGACGTTTCTTGCCCGACATAGTTTCTTCGTTAACCCAAATACCTTCACCATGATCATCACGCATATAGATGCTTTCAATGTTATCATGATCAGTGTCAACATTGTCGAAGTAAGATACAGTGGAAGAGTGAACCATTCCCTCAAACACGACATCCTGATCATTATCCCCACCATTATCGGGTGCACCCCGTCTACTCCTTATAGATAGTACAACAGACCACTTCTTATCCAAAGGATCGATGACATAGAACACTTGTTTAGCTTTATTTTCTGATAAACTTCATGCCCACTCAAAATTCTAGGAGGTTGACGATGTTCTTGACGTCCATTAAATGTTTTCTGCTGCTTGCGATAACAATGGTCAGGATCCAAGCCCCTCCTATTTCCCAAATACACATAATTATGAGAACACTTCAAGTATTCAGACTCGATATCCTCCCCACACAATGGACATGCCTCTTTCCCATGCACCGTATGCCCAGAAAGGTCGCCATAAGCCGGATAGTCGGTTATTGTACACAATAACATCGCTCTCAAATTGAAAGTTTCATTCCTATATGCATCAAATACTTCTATCCCACTATCCCACAAAATTCGCAAATCATCTAAAAGAGGTTCCAAATAGACATCTATATTATTTCCAGGTTGTTTAGGGCCAGAAATTAACAACGACAACATCAAGTACTTTCTTTTCATGCACACATATGGAGGTAAGTTATATATTGCCAACACTACTGGCCAAGTACTACGTTGGGTACTCATGTTTTCATGTGGGATCATTCCATCAGTGGACAGCGCTAGGCGTAAGTTTCTAGGTTTAATGCCGAACTCGGGATACTTAGCATCGAACGATTTCCATTGCATACCATCTGCCGGGTGTCTTAGCTTCCCATCATTTATTCTTCCAGTTTCATGCCAAGTTAACATTTTTGAATCATTGCTATTCGCAAACATCCTTATGAATCTTGGTATCACTGGAAAATACCATAACACCTTAGCCGGGATCCCTTCCTTATCCTTATAACGCCACTCAAAACAAACCGGACAATTGGTTAAGTTTTGATATAATTTTCGATACAATACGCAATCATTTGGACATGCATGTATTTTCTCATATTTCATACCCACCCCTCTAATTAGTTTTTTAGCCTCATATGTCTTAACGGGAAGAACATTACCATCTGTAAGCATGTCATTTATCAAGGCTAATAAACTAGTGAAACACGTGTCACTAACCCCATTTGCGCCCTTGATATTATACAACTTCACCACAGCCGACATCTTTGTGTACTTACAACCAGGGTACAGAGGCGCTTCAGACTCACACAACTTCTCATACATGTTGTCAAGGTCATCCAAATTAATGTTGTGATCTTCAAAAGCATTTGATTCATCATCTTTTTCTTCATTATCTGTCGACCCAACATTCAACTCGTCTGCTTCGAACTCAACATACTCGTCAAACTCGGGATCATCAGTTATCCTTTCGTATACCTCAAGATCATCTTCTTCAAAATTATTCTCTTCCTCTAATGATTCCCCATGAAAAATCCAACGGGTATAGGATCGACTAAAACTATACTTTTCTAGGTGAATTTTAACGTCCGGAATAGCCATATACCTAATATTACCACATCTTTCACAAGGGCATGGAATACTAGAAGAACCATTCAAATTGTTCACAACGACTTCATAAAATTCAGCTAAACCATCCTTATAGTTTGGGTCACTCATATTCGCAGCATTCATCCAAGTTCGAGTCATTTATCTACATTCGTAGTATATATAGTAAGCCAAGTAATTCAGAAAATCCAACTAATTAAAACTAATTCAATAATAAGCCAACTAATTCAGAAAATGCAATGTATAAGGCAACTAATTCACAAATAAACGAAATTCAGGAAATCAATAAAGAAAAATTATTAGAATACCTGATTAATAAGAAATAGCAGACGGAGATGATGACAAAGAGACGATCAGGAAATCAATAAATTATTAGTGTTTGTGGTTTTGTGATGCAGTATAATCGCTTTGTGTTTGTGTTTTTGTGTTGCAGTACAGTATTATTAGTGTTGTGTGTTTTTTTCATCTTTATTAAAAATTATTAACAACGGTTATTATTCATAGTAACCGTTGTTATTAGGTTACTTATTTACAACGGTTAACAAAGTTATATCCGTTGTTACAACTAACAACAACGTACAACAAAATCATATCCGTTGTTATTAATTTACGCCAAATTTTGCGCCAAATTAATAACACATTATAACAACGGGTTTTTCATACCCGTTGTTATTACTTTTCCTTACTTCGCGCTAAATTAATAACAACGGATATAGAATAAACTGGTTTTATTAGTAAATTTATTTACAACGGTTATTTTAGTTCACGCCGTTGTTAAAACTAATAACAACGTTCGAAAAACTAATACCGTTGTTATTAGGTTTAATAAAATTCCGCGGAAAAATAATTATCCATTCCACAACGGTTTTTCTTTATTTTCGTGAGTATGCGTTGTTGATGGGGCGTTGTTATTGCCTGTAATTGTAGTAGTGAAAGCAAATAACATCACACTCTAACTACCCACTGTAACACCCGGAAATGTTCCTTATTTGTATAGTGAAAATATTTTACGGATACTTTTCAGTGAAATATAGTTTTAATCGTAAATTTAATTTTTCAAGTCGAATTTAGAATTTCCGAGTTCGTATTTGGAATTTCCGCGAGATTCCATGAGAATCCCGTCTTAAGGCGACTTTGACTTTTGTTGACTTTTTCCTTATACATATCATACTACCACTTAACCTATTTTTCATTCAACACAAATCAAAACTTTCCTTCTTCCTTAAGAAACCATCAAACCCTTGCCTCCATAATCTTTCCATTCTTTGAATCATCATAGCTCACTCGTTTCTTGTCGAAATTCGCGTAAGTTCATCTTATTTTTCCCCTCTTAGCTTCCTCTATCCGTATTAATAATAAAATTATCGTCTTTCTCGCTTTTTAAATTATCCGTCTTTCTCAAGGTGAATGATATTCATCTTTTATTATCTAATTGTATGTAGGTGGAGACTAGGAAGGTTTAGAATCGATTAAAGACGCGAAAAGGTAACAGTGAAGGGTTACTCGGTATCATTTACGTGTTTTACATACTTCTATGTTAGAATTCGTATTTAGAATACGATTAGAAAGCTTAGGATTCATGTTATTGATGATGAATGTTGTTAGTTGATGATTGTTGATGATGAATATTGATTGTTGATAGTTAATAGAAGTAGATTATGAGAATTGAAAATGATTGAATGCTTGATGAAGTTCTCGGGTGAACTGGTGCTCCTGGCCGAAGTACCGACTGCCGGTCAAGTGGCCGGCTGGGAACTCACTGCACCGACCCTTTTTCGTAGAATGATCATATCTCCTTCGTTACTTGCTTGTTTTGGGCTTGCGACCTATCGTTGGAACCGTAAGAGGATAAGCTATCACCTCAACTTAAAATTTCTGCATTTGCATATCTAGAACTCTAGTTATGACCATTTGAAGTGGACCCTTGTTTTAATAGTTTCCAAACTTGTGATTTTTTGTGTGTAGATGTGCTCCTGGCCGGGTGCCCGGCCGCCGGCCCCTAGACCGGCCTGGAACACGCTGCATTTTCCATGAGTTTTTGTGTTAGGCTTGTAGCGCGAGCCGGGGTACCGGCCGCCGGCCTCTAGACCGGCCTAGAACACGGCTGTGTTTTATTCCTATGATTTCTAAAACTCGTAATTTATAATAGTTCGCATGATTCGTTTATCGTATAATTTTACGTAGTGACTTATAATATTAATGTTTTGGATATATGATATTTCCTTTGCTTGTATCACATGTTTTGTGACGGTTTTTGGTATGTCCCACTTTGAGTCGGTTTTACATATGTTATGAATTGAACATTAATGTTTTTGTGCTATGAACTCTCATTTCCCGGCTACACCCTTATACTCGTTAGACTGGAATGTCGGAGCGATGGGGTGTATCCTTGATGCTTGTATGCATGTTTAGTGGGGATATGACGACGTTGTTAGGAGGCGAACGCAATGCGTTGGTCGACCCGACCGTCAAATGTTGTATACTTGCGAGGTGGTGTTATGGCATGTAGCGTACTAGCTTGACTTTTGACTATAGATCTCTTTCCGCCTCTTTCGTGAATTGATCTACCGAATTTGGGGTACTCGACGTCTTTGTATGATCGAGTCTTGGATGTGGAACGTCTTACCACATGTCGAATCGGGAAACGTCTTATCCCGAGAGTCTGTCCAGGTTTAGACTAGGACCGTATTATTATCGTCGTCCTACCGAGAGGATTAGAGTCTTGTGTGTACGAAACGTCTTATCGTACACGATTCCGGGAAACGTCTTATCCCGTGAACTTGTTTGTCTAGGTCATGAGTATACGAAACGTCTTATCGTATACGGTTCCGGAAAACGTCTTATTCCGTGAGCTTCCATTGGCTTGTCTTGCTATTGTACACGATGCTAGTGCGTTTCATTTACCGTGAGAGATGTCGTTTTGTGTCGGTGTGTTTGGATGGATGACTACATGAATGATTATAGATTTGATCATTGAATGACTTGGCATGGTTGTTGTCGAGTCTAATCTTTATCAAAACTTATACCGCTAACGGTGAGATTAAAAACCTAGTGAGCGTATTCGTTGCTAGAGTGTCTTCCCGAGTTCTTTGAAAACATGATGGATTCGGATGTGTTCCATATGTCTTATCATTATTTATCGAATTTGCTATATATCTTATCGTCCTCTCACATGTATATCTATATATGCATGATTTTACTTTGTATTTCCTTATATGTACGTTTAATGTGATATGGCTGGGAGAACCCGGAGTTACTCCCCACTGATTGTGGCGTTCATGTTTTTCATGAATGAACAGGTTGCTTGCATGGATGGCTTTTTGCTTATGCTATTTTGGGTTCGGGTGTGAGCTAGCGGGCGTTGCCCCTGGAAGATTTACCCCTAGTCGTTAATTAGCTAGTTTGCTAAACACTTGTTCTTTGCTAACATTTTGAGAGACTCCGTCTCTTTGTTATATTCCGTACTTAGTTTGTAATATTTTGACACTCCTCGATTTATCTATCTTGCATGTATAAAAGTTTTTAAAATACCGTATTTCCGCAATTTACTTCACATGCTTGTATGTTTTATATTTCCGCATTCGCGAGGGTTGTCACAGTTGGTATCAGAGCTTAAACGCTCCCGACGCACACACATGAACCCTAAACTTAAATTACTTGACCTTGAAATAATAAATGAGAGATGGGTAGACTTAAGGACCTAAGGTGGTAGTATTTGGTGTACTTGATGTTTGTTAGGTTCTAACTTGTTTGTTGATTGTGTTGAGTGATGTTATGTTTGTTGTATCTACCTTCTTAAGGTGGATCATGTGTTACCTAGAAGAAGTATCCTCTACCTGAAGATGTGAAAGGTTTGATAAAGCCTTAATTGAAGGGGATTTCTTCCTCTATCTATGAATTCTCTCGTCCTTAATGTTTTATGCTCTCTTCCTTCTATCTAGGTGCTTCTTTCTCTTCCATCTTGTTGTCTCTTGGAAATTACTCTTGATAGTTCCTCCATCTTACCATTGGTATCCTTACCTTCCTCTTGAAAATTTTTGTGGATGTCATACCCATTTGTTTGTAGTATATTATACTTGGTCGGAAGGACTTGAATTTTGTGGAATATTAGTGATTGTTAGAATGAATTTGTGATTTGAGGAAAATGGTGTAGATCTAAATTCACCCTATATTGATGATTGGTTGTATCTCTAAGGAAAGGTAGTAAGATAAGTTTGATGATTTTAATGCTTGATGCTTGTCATGACTTGTATGTAAATAGTTCATGATATTCGATGGTGTAAGTTGAATGAGTTGGCTAGGATTTCTTAACTCATTAATAATTTAATCTTTTGGACTTAAAAGTGTAGTATTGTTTTGAAGACCATGCTTATGATATGTCTAATTGGTGTAAATAAGAAGTTTTGAATGATATCTTGAGGTGCGAAATACTTTTGAGGTTAAGTGCCGTCTTGTGGTTTCCTATTGTGTGTGTGTGAGTATAGGCTTGGTGGAAAAGCATTTGGCTATAGTTCTTGGATTTAAAGATATGATCTTATCTTATGGTATTGGAGACTCGTTTGAAGTAGTAAGGTTTCGGTAAGTTGAACCATATTACTGGAGGATTATGATGTGAGTTATGATGGAAATACCTTGGGACGTTAATGATGATGTTTGACTTGAGGTCGTACTTTGTTAATAATGAACTCGTGGGCTATATGATGTTGATAATGACGTTTTGTTCGGTGTTCTACCTTGTGGCCGTAGGAGTTGAAAAGAGATTAGTATGGAGAATTCCTTATAGGTACTTCGGTTTTTGAAACCTTTAGGAATGTGTCAAATTATGGAGTTGAGAGAATGTTATTATGCTTGAGTTGCAATTCCGCAATTAGGAATCCGTGTTATATGAAAGGGCGGATGAATTGGGTTGTAATCGATTTGTTAAATCTAGGTGTACCTTACTCCGATGATTTGTGGTACGAGGGTCCCTTGTAAGAGACCTTTGTTATTGAGATGATTTGCTTTGCTATCGCCCTGAGTTTGAAAAGGGAATTTTGTGGATTAAACCTTAAACCTTTTTCTCGTGCCATTATCCCTTTCCATTTCCTTTCATGCAAGTTCCTACTAAACCTGATTCATAGGAAATTGTTTTCTCTTATCTCTTCCTTTGCTTGGCTACCTTCATAGCTATATCTATCCAATATCTAGCTTTTGGCTCCCTGCCTCTAGCGTTCCTCTAATTTTTGTCCGATCTTATCGCGTTCGTGTTTCCCTCGAAATCTCCTATCGTTTTCAATGTCATGGTGTCATTGTCTTTCCTCTGGTGAGATGATTAGGTAGTTAGCTAGCTTCGTGTTGATTTTGATCATGAATAGGATTGGGATTTAAACCTTAGGATGAATCTGTTGGTGGTATTGTACTCTCTTGGTGGCTTCATTTATTGAGCTTGCTAGTGTATTGCTATTTTGGGAATCAAGTTGAGCGAGATGATATTCGTTGTTGTTGAGTATTATATTGGTTGCTTGGGATGTCATTTGGGAATTTGATGTCTCTAATTGGTGGATTCTAAAAGAGACTTTGCTTTAAGGTAATTGAGTTGGTACCCAAGGTTCGAAGAGTATTGTCATAAATGAAAATCGATTCATTTTGAGTTTTAGATGAACTAGATGATTTGAATGGTTGTCTGATTGCCAAGTAATTGGCCATTTGTGGGTTGGAATTAGTAATTCTCTTTTATTCTTAAGGAATCATAGTTTGAGATTGAGAAATGTTCGTTGCAAGCTTTGGATAGTGAGTGCTCAGTTGTTACGGAATATAGAGATAGAATGGTGAACCCATTCATCTTGAGGATTAGTAACTTCCGTAGTTTGCTAATGTGACTATTTATATTTGAGGCTTCGAGCGTAGTAATGATCAAATTAAGGTTGTTAGGGCGTATTAAAGAATTCTTATAAGCGATAATGGATTGTGGATTTTCCCTTGTCGTGAGACTTTGGATGAGACTAGTTGGATCCTAGATAATTATGTTTGTTACGTGGATTGTGTTTTGACTTTTGAGGATGAGAAAGTTCATTGTAAATTTTGGATAATGAGTTTGAAGTAAAATGGATTAAAGGATTTCATGGAAAGTCTCTTTACATTGTGGTTGTTAGCATTCATGTTTCCCTAGATATAAATATTTTGTTGGTGGTATCTGGTAAGAGTTTTGATGGAACTAAGAATATTAGAGTTCGTAATGAATCTTTCTTGTGGATTGTTAGTTGTGGAGTCTACCGTGCCGATGGACCTTAGTAAATTCTAATTGGATTCGAATAATTGGGATTTGTTACTCGAAGTTTCGTGATTATAGAATATTTTTGTAGGAATTCTGATGATTGAAAATGATGAGTTGCAAATTGGGTAAATTGCATTCTCTTGAGGATTAGAGTATCAGTAGAGTTAGTTCTATCGAGTTCTTGTAGATCTTCGTGCCGACTTCATCGTGATTCTTCATATCCCTAAGAGTTGATTTGTTTCGTTTTTGCGTGTTTTGTATATATTTTGTTATCGTGATTTGTGAACTTTATGTTCGAGTCGCTCTATGTACGTGTAATGTCGTGTTATTTTGACTTTATCTTTGAGAAAACCTTCGAATTTCCATATTGTATTTCTAAATTAACTTTTCAAAGAAGTCTAAAGATGGATTTTGTACTCTCTTTTTGGAGAAAATAGATTTCTTTCGCTTTTATATTTGGATTTTGCGTTTGTTGGATGTTTGCACTTGTTATTGGAGACGTCTGATAACTAGTCCTGCACTTACTAACGTTGTTTTGAATTTCGATTTCACTAATTCGACATTGATTTGATTTTGGATAATTAGAGTTCTCGTTCGCGACGAGCATTCTTGTGATCCGTAAATAGAGTTTCGCTCTTATGAAAATTCTCCTTAAACCCTTTGCGAGAAGAACCTCGTTTCATAAATGTTCCTTGTAAAAGCTTTCTTGTTAATTTTTTTAAAACCGATTCTTGTCCTTGATACTTTGTTTTCTACTCTCAAGTTTCGGGACGAAACTTTTTTAAAAAGGGGGGTGATTTTGTACACCCGGAAAATGTACCATTTTTTCTAGTGAAAATATTTTACGGATACTTTTCAGCAAAATTAAGTTTAAATATAGAATTTATGATTCGAGTCGAATTTAGAATTTCCGAGTCTCGTATTTGGAATTCGCGAGATCAATGAGAATACAGTCTGAAGGCGAGTTTGACTTTGTTGACTTTGTCCTTTATACATATCATACTACCACTTATCCTATTTTTCATTCACACAAACACTTTTAAGCTTACTTCTTCCTTAAGAAAAGATCAAAACCCTTGCCTCCCTCTTTGATCCATTCTTAGATTCATCATATCTCACTCGTTTCTTGTTGAAATTCACGTAAGTTCGTCTTATTCTTCCCCTCTTAGCTTCTTCTATCCGTATTGGTAATAAAAATACCGTCTTTCTCGCTTTTTAAATTATCCGTCTTTCTCAAGGTGAATGATATTCGTCTTTTATTATCTAATTGTATGTAGGTGGAGACTAGGAAGGTTTAGAATCGATTAAAGACGCGTAAAGGTAACGGTGTTGAAGGGTTACTCATATCATACGTGTTTTTATATGATTTTCTATGTTAGAATTCGTTATTTATATATGATTAGTAAGCTTGGAATTGACGTATGTTGATGATTGGTGTTTAGTTGATGATGGTGATGACGGAGTATGATTGTGATAGTTGATAGAAGTTAAATATGAGAATTGAAAATGATTGAACTTGTGTATGTTGTTCTCGGGTAGGCTGCCGGTTCAGTGGCCGGCTGGGAATTCACTGCACCGACCCTTTTTCGTAGAATGATCATATCTCCTTTGTTACTTGCTTGTTTTGGGCTTGTGACCTATCGTTGGAATCATAAGAGGATAAGCTATCACCTCGACTTGGAATTTCTGCATTTGAATATTTAGAACTCTAGTTATGACCGTTTGAAGTGGACCCTTGTTTTGATAGTTTCCAAACTTGTGATTTTTGTGTTTCTTGGTGTTGTGCTCCGAGCCGGGGTACCGGCTGCCGGTCCATAGACCGGCCTGAAACACACTACCCTGTTTTGGTGATTTTTGGGTTTTGGCTTGAAGCGCGAGCCGGGGTACCGGCCGACGGTCCACTGACCGGCCGGCACTACGGCTGTGTATTTTTCCTATGATTTCTAAAACTCGTAATTTATAATAGTTCGCATGATTCGTTTATTGTATAATTTTACGTAGTGACTTATAATATTCATGTTTTGGATATATGATATTTC